>QANZ01050931.1:95622-124784 GCA_003254925.1 Chamaecrista fasciculata | reverse complement strand
CAAATTAGGGTTTGTGAGAGAAGGAAAAACAAGAAGAGTTCTTGTGGGGAATTCTCATGCGCCACCTTTTGGAGTTTGAATCAAGAAGGAGTTCTTGAGTTCAAATACACTGTAGATTGGTCCCTAGTTCTTTTGGAGAAAAGAACTGAAGGCTAGCACCTTGGTGCCCGAAGAAACTGTTCGTGTGGATTACTGGCAGAGGGAGAACGCTGGGAGTGGGCTCCTTGGACACGCCTTGTTCAACCAATCGATTGAAACTCGTGAGGTATACCACTATCTATAAAAGTTTTAAATTCTACTAGCGGATCCGTTCGGGAATTTTAGGACCTAGCGTGTTTTATTTTAATTTTTATTTTTGCTTCCGCTGCGTTAGGCGCCTACAATTCCCAACACGTTTTGCGCCGGGAATTCCCAATACTTAGTCGTCTTTTTCGTGCTAGAAGATGTGCTGGAGGGTCAGAGATAGAGAGATTTTAATTTATTTGTATCCTGAGTTAGGCCCTGCGTGGCTTTTGTAGAGGCTGAGCCTCATGTACTTTGGTTTTAGTTTTGGGTCATGTATTGTTATTTCTTGTTAGATATAAGTTTCATCCATTATTTGATAAGGATGTTACAATATTCATTATCCTTCGGTTTGTACTATATAAGTACAATTGAAACATATAAAATAATGAACCAGAAGTTCATTAATTTGAATGATATATTTATATGTTGGTATGACCAGTTAGATCATCCTGGTTTAATAACAATGCAAATAATTCTAGAGAACTCAAATATGTATCTAACTATCTATGAAAGAATGAGAGGATTATCTTATTGAGTTCTCATGTGTTGTATGTTCTCAATAAAAATTTATTATAAGACCATCACCAGTTAAATTTGGGAATATTGAATCTATTACATTTATTGGATGTACTTATGGAAATATATATAGACCGGTCGTTTCACTTTGTGGACCAGAAGTTCCACCTTGTGGACCATTTAGACATTTTATGGTATTAATTGATGCATCAACTAAATGGTCACATATTTATTTATTATTGATTTTGAATTACCCTATTAAGACTATTTGTCTTGGTAATGCTGGTGAATTTACATCCCAAACTTTTAAAGATTATTATGGTATGTAAATTGGGATTAATGCAAAACATTTTGTTATATGCCAAACGTTTTCAATTGATTATTAGACCATTACTAAATGAGAACAAGACTCTTTATTTGTGTATAAGGACAATATTTGTTATATTACAACACTTGAATGCATCAGACCAACAATGTATTATAAATTCTCCCTTTATAGCAATTGGCTTTCGGTCAGGGGCTAGATATTTCCCATTTAAGATCTTACGGATGTGCAATTTATGTTTCATTTATTCCACCACATCACACTAAAATGGGTTATCAATGAAGATTGATAATATATATTGAGTATAAATCTCCATCAAGTATTACATAATTAGAATTTGGATAGGAGATATCATTATGACATAATTTGTTACTTGTCAAAATTTTCAATTTTGGGGGGAGAAAGGAAATAGTTGGAAAAGCAAAATATATAGAATGCATAATGATTCAACTAATTTGATCCTCGTGTAATCGTGTATGTGAACTTGAAGTTCAGAAAGGAATCTTCATTTGCAAAGTATTGCTAAATGCATTCACTGACCTAAGGAAAGTTATTTCAGCTACAAATGCTCCAATTTATATAAATATTCTTGAAGAACAAATAAATATTATAGAAAATGAATATAAAGCATGGCATAAGCATAGAAGATCGGTTCTAAAAATAAGAATCCTCCAAGAAGAGAAGGAGCAAATATATAAGATGGTCGAATCGAGGAAACACATAAGTTGAACGATAAAAAAGGCGTGATCAAAGAAAGATCTCCCGAAGAGATTGTAGGTACCTGAAAATAAAAGAGAAAATAATGAGATCTCAGTATATTATATTGGTATTGATAGAATATAGAACCGATATGGAATTATTGTCGACAATGTCCTTGTATAATATGTAGCGCTAAGAGTTGTAAATGAAAAACGAGGATCATGAATTGAAATACGTCAAAGAATGATGATGTAAATTAGTTTGGCCAAATTATTTGAAAGATGTGATTCACTTGTGGTGGATGGTATTACTCTCAAATAATTGATTAGTCTAATGGTTTATAATAGGCTTGATATATATTTAATAGATATTGTTACAGACTATTTATAGGGATCACTTAACAGTAATATATCTATGAAAATCCCTGAAGATTTTTAGATATTTAAAGTATATAATTCAAGTGATCAAGAAATATCTTCAATTAAGTAGAAAATATCCTTATATATATGGATTAAGGAAATATGAGCTTATGTGGTATAATCTCATCTGTGAGTATCCATTATGAAAGGAGATAAAAAAATTGTTATCGTCGATATAAAAGTTCAAGATCTGAATTTGTCATTTTTACAGTATATGTTAATGATTTGAATATAATTAAAACTTTTTAGAAAGTAGTAAAATTACTAAAAAATTTAATAAGTTAAGATAAATATATGATCTTAAAAAGTCAATGTATTATTACAGTTCAATTTGGATTATCTTATTATAAGAATAAATGAATTTTTGCATTTTAACAATTTTTAGAATGGAAGTAGAGTTGTTAAAATACTCCTATAATGGTTAAGTCACTTGAAGTGACAAAATACCTACGAAGGTGAAGGATTTTTTTGGATGATAACAAAAGACGACATATCAAATTCTCAGGAAATCTGTTTGTGAAACTATAATTTTTCACTAATACAAAGATATGAGAAAGGAGGAATTTATTATATTTTAATGAATGATTGATGAATAATTATTACATTAAGTGAATCTAATTCCTCTTATAAAGTGGTGAATTTGAATTTAAATTCTCATCAAGAAAGATGTCCATATATAGTGTAATAGTATATCGAATTGAATTGTCTCTGATGAAAGACACTTATGGGAAACAGAAAGAAAATTTAGTTTACCATGATCATGTTGAGCATTTGTATGACCTACATGAGAGATGACGATAAATAATTATTTGTTGATATAATTGTATCTTGATGGTTAATAAAATACACATTAGTAAATTATGCAAAGTTACTTGCAATTCATGAAGCAAGTCGTGAATGTGTATGGTTGAGATCTATGACTCAACATATCCATCAGTCGTGTGGTTTGTCATTCAATGAGAAGAATCCAACAATATTGTATGAAGATAATTCAACTTGTATTGCTCAACTAAATGAATGATATATTAAAGGAGACAAACTAAACACATTTCGCCAAAATTCTTATTTACTCATGATCTTCAAAAGGATGGTGAAATTAATGTTCAACAAGTTCGTTCAAGTGATAATTTAGCAGATTGTTCACTAAGGCGTTGCCAACTGCAATTTTTTGAGAAGCTGGTTTATCGTATTGGAATGCGACGATTAAAAGATCTTCAGTGATGTAATAATGAGGGGGAGATACGCGTTGTACTCTTTTTCCCTTCGCCATGGTTTTGTCCCACTGGGTTTTCCTGGCAAGGTTTTAACGAGGCAGCTTGTAATGCGTATCAAAATAAAATTGTGAATATTCAAGGGGGAGTGTTATAAATATTATAATAAGTATTTGTGAACATTCACAATTGTCTTTTTAGATTTCCATGTATACATGAATGTATTTGTAATTTAGTTTCTTGTGTACATGAATGTGAGTTTATGCATTCATTAGGTACATTCCCTCCTTTAAATTCTTTAGCCTATAAATAATGACTTTGAGAGTTGATGTATCTTCTTCTTGACATAAGTTGAATAATAGAAATCTATCTCTCCTCCTACTTTTCTGTTGGAGATTGTGCCCTAGGGCCAATGATTGTGTGTATATGTTTTGAACATATGGATTAATTTATAGAGATAAATTAATGTGTTATCATATTATTAGCATGTTTACTATGATAGCGTCTGTGATTAATTATGTGATAATTAATCTAAACTTGTCCCTGGTCGATTGTTTTCGTGGGACCGAAAATGAACTAAGACCAGCATGACCTCGGTGCATAGAGATGCATGCACTGGATGCTGGAACGAGAGTCATGGTGCAATTATGTAAAGGGTTACAAGTTGCTTGACTGACCCGGAGCGTCCTGAATGGATTTAGTCATCAGCTTGCCTCTCCTGTACGCCTGTCACGATGCCTTAGACCTGAGGTCATCATTATTCTGGCGTTGCAATTTTCAGACTTTGGCCTAGTCTAACGTTGCCCGTAGCAGGGTAGCCATAAGGGCTAGGTACGGGTTTTGGTTGATTGCCGTGCTGAGGAATGTGGATTGGCCAAAATGGGATTTTGTCCCTCATTAAATGGGCGATATCTAACTGGCGCCCTCGATGAGTCTGTCCAAGGAAAAGAGTGGCCACTCAGTATATTGGGACTTACTCAAGAAGATCGAGAAAGTTGTGGTTTGGATTATGGATAACTTTCCTGTGCCTAATCCATGACCAAGATATCGTAGGACAATAGGGTCTATGACAAGGAGGTACTAAGGTTAAGTCGGTTTTGGTAAAAACGATAACTCACGTGTTTTGGGTAGTCGTGATGGCTTGCTAGAGTCCGCTCACGACTTGTAAGTCATAGAGATGGCTTGCTGCCAACTTCACGTGAGGCCTTCTGGGTCACACATGAGCAGGATCAGGACACCGCTTGAAGGGACACAAATTAGGGTTAATTCGTGGGTCACTCTGGTGACAAAATTTAAGACATAGCAAAATGTCTGGGACATTAAGTCTTGTCTTAAATAATCTACAGTTGTGATATATTTAAATTTGTGGGACAAGTTTAAATATAATAATTGTTAAATAGTTAATGGGGATTAATCTATTTACAATTATAATATTAGGGAATAATAAATCAGATAAGGTTCCTAAAAGTTCGGAGATTATTGATTTATTAAATTCTCTAAAATTATTTTGAGGGTGGCGCCTCTTTGGTGATTTTATTAATAAAAATGTTTTATTAATTAAAGTCATGAGTTTGAATTCAAAAGATTTGATCTAGATATCAAAAAGATTTGAATCAAAGATATTGGGGTGATATCTTAACTCAAAATCTTTGGAAGATTATGATTTCCTAATTGTTAGGAATGTTTTTTATTTATAAAATTCCATAGAATTTTGGGGAGAATGGCGCATTGCATCTTGTGGGGCCAAGGGAAGATTTGATCTTCCATTTGATTCTCCAAGATTGTAATTTGAATTTGAATTGAAATATTAAGCAATATTTTAATTAGAAATTCAAGTCCTAAAATTATGATATTATTGTAATCTCATGATTTTAGGATTATTAAAATTCCCTATTTTATGAAATAAAATAGGGGGAAAGTCGTCTAGCACCTAACCCTAAGTCATTGTGTGATTTTGTCTTCCTCCTTGTAGAGAGAGAAAAATCGCCAAGTTCAATCCTAGAGAGAGAGAGGTCGAATTTCCTAAGGGGTTAGAGAGAATTCGTCTTGTTCAACAACTAGGGTTTTCAGAGAAGAAAAACAAGAACCCTCTTGTGGTTTCTTCCTCCTTGCGTCATCTATTCTCATTGATTCAAGAAGGAGTTCTTGAATTCAAACATTATAGATTTGGTCCCTGGTTCTTTTGGAGAAAAGAATAGAAGGCTAGCACCTTGGTGCCCGACAAACTGCTCGTGTGGATCACCGACGGAGGAAGGACGCTGCGAGTGGACTTCTAGGACACGCCCCTTACAACCAAACCGATTGGAACTCGTGAGGTATACCACTATCTTAACAGGTTTTAAATGAAGAGTTGAATATGTGATTATAAATGAATGATCGGTAAAAGTTGATGATTGTGTTAGTTGTGGATTCTTGATGGAAAAATGAGAATGTATGATATGGAATTGTGAATAAATCTATGGTGAATATAATTGAGTATATGGATGATGATATGATGATAATTGGAAGAGTATTTGAGTAAAGTGGATAAATGTAATGAATGATATGTAATTGAAGAGAATGAGATTATTGAATTGTGAATTGTTATATGTGGTTATGAATAATGTATGAAAGGTGTTGAAATATGGTATGATGGAGTTGTGTCATGATTCACTGAGGAAGTGATGAGTTCCTCCCCATTATTCGCGATGAATAGTCGGGTAATGTCCTTTGGTGGATTCCATTGGATGGCCTAAGGTGGATTCCTTAGGTGACAGTTTGGTATTGTGCGCACACCGGGAGACGTTCCGGAGGCCTTGGTCAGGATGACCACTGTTATTTGATCATGACACGTTGGGCTGGCTTACCTATTGTGGGGTATTTGGTTGACACGATTTGTCACCACCAGCGTTGTGATATTATGGATTATTATATTGTGGTATTGATGTGCTGGTATTCCTGTATAGAGGTATGAAGCCTTATATGGATGTAAGGGTTGATGCGATGTCCCCGCCAGCGTTGTGGTATGAATGCTTTATGGATAATGTGTATTTGAATGAATGGGATATAAATAATGAATGATTATTATACTGTTGAATTATCTTATGTGCTGGATTACCTACTTTGAGGTATCGGCTGACTTGACTGTCACCGCCAGCTTCCTGTTTTACAAATATTGTGATATTTGTTGATCTGGTTGGTTATTATTTGATGAAGATGTAATGTGATGATTATTAATTGGTTGATACTCAGTGGTTAGTGAATATGTATGTTTATAAATTGTGCTTGTATGCTAAAAATGCATGCTGCGAACTTGTATTTGAAGTTTGTTATTGAGTGGGGGACTGTGGTTCAAGTAGAGAGACTACAACCCTACTGAGAATCTCCCCAGATTCTCACCCTACAACATTTCAGTGTCTTAGTGCAGGTTTCAGGTTCGTCGAGTTCAAGCGGGATGCAGTCGTAGAGGTGAAGTTGGCTAGTTTTATTTTATCAGTTATCTGATTTGGGCTCTGTGTGGGTTTACGTGAGGCTGAGCCTCGTGTATTTTAGTTTTAAATTGGGCCATCTTATGTTATTTTCTTGTTAGATTTAAGTTTCGTCCTTTATTTGATAAAGATGTTACAAAACATACATTTAGAACCAAAATGAACCTTTGACCTGATTGAAATATATGATTTTTCTCTAATAAGAGTGTCAAGTCCAAGTTACTTATTTTATTTATCAGTTTTTAAATCATGAGCTATGACAGTAGAATTGACCCTAATTATATAATAACAAAATATAATTTATCATATATTAAAATATATTTTTCTTGAAAAATATATCAAACAAATACTCATCAAAGAGGTATATTTCTCTCATAAATTTTGTCTCACCTTATTTTAAGGTGCATAGGACAAATTTTATTTGAATTCAATTTACCAAATATTCAAATATTGATAATGATGGTTGTTAACTTGTTATAAATTAGTGCGAAAAGAAAGAAATAAAATAAAGATTTTAACATATTTTTGGGATATACAATATTATTAATTAGTTCAATGTTATGGAGTTTATGGGTCATAGTTCCATGCATGGAGAGAAACATGAGACCTAATATAAAACTAATGAGAGGTCTTTGTACATTAAAGAACTTTTAAGAATCATATGCTATATATTGTCAGTTTGACTAGTCTTTATCATTTATTCTGTAGATAAGTAAAATATAAATGAATATGTTACCAAAATATATATATATAGGCCGTAAGGCCCCTTCTAATTACCAAATATATATATATATAATGAATATATTATATTTTTCTTAGATCTTTTCGCATCTCATATATTCAACATTAATTATAAACAAACATGAATGATTTCGGATCCCCAAGAACCGAAACCCGAATCATAATTATAAATCCAGGAAAGTATAAAAGCTTAATGCGGAACTTACTAACTTGGACGCCATCGCTAATATTCTCGATCTTGCTAGTGGCTCTGCTCCACCAAGACTGATCTCTAAACATTGATCTGCTCATCACGAACTCCACCAAACGGTGAGACTCTACCTACTAGAGAGAGAAGAAATTAATACTATGTGGGTTCTTTCAATATGAGAACCTCCTTTCCAACTCATGGAATTGAGCAACTTGAATGATAGGGAATCACTCCTATTTATAGGAGAATGGGAAAGCTTTCAACTACTAACTATCCGATGTGAGACTTAATTAAAATAGCCCACATTCCAATGAGTTAACCCATAACTCAATTTGACTCCCACATGGGCGGATATTTAGTCCACAAAATCCAACATACTCCCACTCGCACATGGTGGGAGGCCATGACATTCCTTATCACAAAAGGAATTTTCTATCTCTCAATCTCTTGTCGTTTTCTTTCATACTCTTGTCAGTTGTGACCGCTTGGCACGATATGTGGGAGCCTTATTCTAGAAGCCTTTTAGGCCCAGCAATAAGTAATGCTACAACCCAAAAGGTGTAATGATGTGACCACTTGTCTCATTCAAAAAATAAAGGTGTCATGGTTCCCTAGACATGTCCATATACACAGCTAGTCCAATCCCTCTAAGTCTACGACAAGACTAGGACTTTAGCCACACTCAATTGTGATAGGTATCCATATCCATGAGATCCTCCAAAAGGATCACATAATGGGTCAACCTCAGGATACTACCACACATGTACATATCAACAAAGTCTTTCTTTCGCCCTCTTATCAATTCAATCAAAGATAGTTGCTTTCCTGATAGACTTCTATCGGGCCGTATTTTGCCTTAGCCTCTTAGAAAGACATCAAAGTAGCATGCACTACCTTCTCTCTTCATGAAAGAGTCAAAGATTAAACCAGAGATAACAACAAATATTAAAACTGAGAACCAAGGCATATTCCTAAATTCATCAAAAACATGAATATTATCATAAGGAACCTACATATGTTCCTAAGTTTTAAATAAACACAATTTATCACATACATAGGATAATATATTCTTTATATATTATCTATTCCTAAAACATTTTAGGGAATGAGAGAACAATAGTATAAATAGTAACTCATATATTCACACAAACCCTAAAACCAAAATTTGGGAAAGGGATAACTATATCCCTACAATATTTTTTGAATCACAAATTCTTGGAGAACAAAGCACTAGCATAAACCTGGCTCTGATACCAATGAAGGATTTTGGATCCCCAAGAACTGAAACCCGAATCATAATTATAAATCCAGGCAAGTATAAAAACTCAATGCGGAACTTACTAACCTGGACGCCATCGCTAATATTCTCGATCTTGCTAGTGGCTCTGCTCCACCAAGACCAATCTCCAAACGTTGATCTCCTCATCACGAACTCCACCAAACGGTGAAACTCTACCTACTAGAGGTAGAGCCATGTTTCCACGACTGATCGCAGAAGAAGAACTCTAAGAGAGAGAAGAAAATAATACTATGTGGGTTCTCTCAATATGAGAGCCCCCTTTCCAACTCATGGAATTGAGCAACTTGAATGATGAGAAATCACTCCTATTTATAGGAGAATGGGAAAGCTTCCAACTATTAACTATTCGATGTGAGACTTAATTAAAATAGCCCACATTTCAATGAATTAATCCATAACTCAATTTGACTCCCACATGAACGAATATTTAGCCCACAAAATCCAACAAAACAAAATTATATGGTAAAGAGTAATAAATACCCCTCGGAAAGTAATCATTGCCATTGTAAGTGAACATTTGGTCAACGCAATCGTGGGTAGTGTTACTCAATTGTGTTGAACGACATAAATCATTATTGCACTTGATTTGAGAGAAAATAGTTTTGTTTTTGTTTTTTTTTAGTTTTTAATATGGAATTGATTTTTAGTTTTAAATGAAATTAAATTAAAAAAGTTATAAATGTAATAAAATTTCAGTATATTTGTTATTGAATGATGATGATATATTGGTACGTTTATATTTCCTTATCATAAATAAAATAAAAATAATTGCAGAAACATATTGTCAATATATTTTGTTTTGTTTATTTTAATAATATTGTATTAAATACATTTTCAGTCGTATTTTTTACAAATTGTATGATAACAAACTATTCTTAAAATGTTAGCCCCTGCAATGAAATGATTCGGAAATATATATCTTCTAGTTTTTTTTTAATAAATAAATTAATGATGGGAATTCTAAGAACATAAACAGATAATAATAATTAAAAAAAATGAAATCTTTTTTCAAAGTTATATAATTATTTTTTAATGAAAATAATTTTTTTGGATTTTAGATCCAAATTTTTCAAATTGAAGTTCACAAAAATATTAACCGGCCATTTACTCTCATCACATGTAAATTTGACCAATATTTTAATACTTTGACTCTTTTTTTGTTCCATTAAATATTCGCATTTCTAATATCAAAAAAAAATATTCGCATTTCTAATATATATATATATATGCTATTTTTATAGTTTTTTTATATGTTTTAATTATTTTAATCTCTTATCAATTACACCTCGGATTTAAAATATTTGTTATAGTTTGATGGATACACACAGACTACAAAAATGATTAATTTAATTTAAACTTAAAATAATATAAGATAAATATTATTAAGAGAGAATAAATAGAAATAAATTATAAAAAATAATTAATATTTTCTTAATTTTGTAAAATTATAGATGTTTATAAGATACAATTTTCTCAACTCAAACGAATATTGTGAATCAAAGAAAGTATTTATTATGTCCATATTGAGTATTTTTTTTTGGCCAATCAATATTGAGTATTGACTACAAATAATTTTGAAACAAAATATTAACAAGAAGATTAGTTTAAATAGTAAGTAATTTATTATCATTTAAATAAAGTTTTGAATTTAAAATTTTATAAAGGCTTGATTACTTACCTGACTCTCTTTCATCACTTATTGACATTAGAAGGTGATTTAGTTATTTTTTTCCATGGATGGTGGTCCACCTGAACATCTCTCCTCATTTATTATTTATTTTTATATTCCTTTTTAAAAAAAAACATCTCTCCACAACATTAAAACAATTTTTGTTTTTGTTTATAATTTATTTTTTCAAAAATGTCTCTTCCATCATATTTATTATTTTCATAATTTTTTTGTTGGAAATTTATTTTTTTTGGGATCTAGTTTAATATATTATATCTACTAATATTTGAGTCTTTATATATACTAATATTTAAACTATTGAATACTGTGAAACGAGAGGAGTGAGAGAATATTCCGCAATAAAGTTTGGACTTTGGACTAATTAAAATTAAGAGTAAACTAGCAATTTGGTCCCTGAAAGATCATCGAGCTGACAACTTAGTCCCTGAAAGATTGAAATATACAATTTAGTCCCTGAAAGATCAAAACGGTATATTTTTTAGTCCATAAAAGATTAAACGGTATACTATTTAGTCCATAAAAAGGACTAAATAGTATACCATTTTTATCTTTCAGGGACTAAATTATACATTTCAATCTTTTATAAATGCAGTTAATTAGCTTACTATAATTAGATACTTCTACACATGAGTCAAATCAAAATTAATCAGGATAAAATTTTAAGATTGGACAAAAAAGTTAAAACTCAATATTTGACTCCTAAGTCCTAACTACCAATTAATGAGTGTATAAACACAAAAATGGCAACAAGATTAAAGAAAATAAATAATAAGGAGGGCAAAATGGTCAAATGGTGATGAATCTGTTTGTTGTGTTGTTCATGAAAAATTATTACTTTAATCACTAATTTAATACTGGATTTCAATAACTTTGACCACTGCTCATTGGGACTCCATTTCTCTCTCTCTCTCTCTACATTTCCATTTCCAATATTCCTCCCTCTCTCTCTCTACTTTTCTCTCTCAAAAATCTTCACTTCCCAAGTATTTCCTTTCTTTCCCATTTGCTTTCTTTCTTTGACCTCTTGAGGGGTTTTTCTTTCGTCTTTTTAAATCAAAACCCCAGGCTTCACTTTTTCCCTCATTCAGAGCGATTTGCATGAGCTGCCTGCATCCTTTTCAGGTTTGTGATTTCTTTTTGTTAATTTTCTTTCTTTGAATCCGATTCTTGTAATTTGAAGTTGGAATTTCTGTTTTCTTCGTGTGTGTGTGTGTGTGTTAATTTTTCTTTTTTCTGTTCATTTGTTGCTTGATTTGCCCTTTTCTTTTACTTGGGTGATTTCTGGTGTGATGCTTTTGACATTATGAAAAACCCATTTGAGCCAGTAGTTTTTTTTTGCCCACTGAATCTCCATTTAATTAATTGTGAAACTCAGAATGGAAACAATTTTTTTTTTGTAAAGTTTCTTTCCTATAATGGATCTGAATTCTTTTTCTTATTGTTGAATGGATGGCTATTCATGAGTGCTAATTATGTATACAGAGTTCATATATATGATGCACTTGATTAGTTTGTTTCATTACCGGGAAGCAAATTACCGACTTACATTTTGTTATATGTTGTGGAAACTGATAATTAATATGGGATAATTGAGTTTTATATTGTTCTTTCTTCTGGGAATGTCATTGATACAGCTGTGAAAATTGAGTTTTATAAAAAATGAAGATGATATGAAAGTATGTGATAATTAATGAATAATGTGAATAATTGCTTTAACATTTCCATCATTCACCTTTCAATTCATTTCACTGGAAATCAAGGGTAAACCGTAAACCATCACCAGTTGTCCTTGCTATTAATTTTTACTTTCATTGCAATCCGGCTGTACTGACAGTTCCCGTTATATTGAAGAGAATCAAAATTGTGTAAGATAATGCTTGCTTTCGTTCTCCATTGAATCGCTTGATCATATTCCTCGTTGTCATCTATCTGGAATTCATATTGAGCTTCTTTTATGGTAGATTGTAAAATTATGACATGTTGAAATGCATTGAGTTTGAGGCATCACTATATTTAAGTATATATCTATTTTTTTTCTCTGTAGAAATATACAGTTCTATACAACAGGCGAGTTCTGTCAACAGGATGGGGTGTTTTACTGTATTGAAGTGTAAGAAGAAAAAGTCCGAACTAATCACTCATGTAAACCGTGTCACCCATAAAGAGCATTTACCAGCAGTATTACCCGAACCTCAAACTCATACGCGATCTCTGCAGTCTGCGCCTCCTAGTTTTAGGACCCGAGTGAAACCCATTCAACCCACAACTAAAGTCACCAGCAATAGAATGCGAGCATTGTCTGCACCATCAACTCTCGATATAGCCGAACAAGGTGCATTGGCCTCCATTGAGTATGACGAACAAGATGAATCGAAACACCGGGTTGTTTCAATAAAGGAGCAATGGTCTGGATGTCCACAACCCTTGCCTCTTCCATCTCCTCAAGGTGGTAATGTATTAAAGGCGACAAGTAGCTTTAAGTCAGGCACAGCTAGTATTCCTCTATATGCTTCTGGTCCTTTGCCACTGCCACCAACTGGATCACTTCGAAACTTTATGTACGAGGAAATTGCTGCTGCCTGCCAGAATTTCTCTTCGGATCGATGCATGTCAGAAGGTCTTTCTTCCACCATATTTAAAGCTTTCTTCGGTGATGATGCTTTAAGTACGAAGAAGTTCGATGCCACTGTCACTCGCCTTCACCCATCAACCCAGGTACTACTATAATACTTCCATCTCTTGTTATGTTTTTGCCTTGGAATTGCTCACAGATTTTGTTAAAAGCAGATGCTTCTTTATCATGGTTAAGAAATATACGTCTTGCAAGTGACCCGAGACACGAAAAATCCTTTTTTTTTAAACTGATTTTATTTTTGAGATTTTTTTATATGTATGCCTTATATTTGGATCTGTTGAATTAGGTCAGGTATACTTGAAAAACCCTTTACCCTTTTAGACACTTTCATTTTTACTTCCCCGTGCAAATCTGATATTTTTATTCAATCATGTACAAAAATGCAGGATGGCTTTAATACATTTTATGGTTCAATTGTGATTATTACTTATTTATATGAATGTGCCAAGAGATATATGATTTTCTGGAGAACTTTCTGAAGTGTTGCTGTCTCTGTCTATTTTCAGGGCTTGAAGGAATTCATAAGTGAGGTTAATACTATTGCATCTTTGCAACACCCAAACCTATGTAAATTACTAGGCTTTCATGCACGTGAAGGTTCAGAGCAGAGGATGCTGGTTTATGAGAGGCTATTCCATGGAAGCTTGGACCGTCTGTTGTATGGGAGATCTGACGGCCCACCTATTGATTGGAATACGAGAATGAAAATTGCTCTTTGTGCCGCAAAAGGTCTCACTTTCTTGCATGAAGAAGGGCCTTTCCAGGTAACAAACCTTCTCTAGTTTATTTCGGTATGCAGTTTAGATAGGAAAGTGAAACCAAAGCTCCTTTTTGTGGTTATATTTACGTTTGAACCAGTTTAAATTTGAATCGCAGAGCTCGGACAAATCAAGATTGTGTTTTAACTGATCCTCCTTTAGTACATTTGATTTTGAATATGTATATCAATCTTTGCTAATAATACCTCTATGGCTGCAGGCAATGTATAATGAATTTTCAACTGCAAACATACAGATTGACAAAGATTTTAGCGCAAAGCTTTCAGGTTACGGTTGTGTTGGACATATTCTGGAAGAAGAGCTTTCGGGCAATTCACCTGTAAGTTCTTCAACATGTGTCTAATGTTCTCAGCTAATACATTCTACTGTCATGAGTATTTGTTGCAGTGGTTTTGTTCCCATATATTGTGCTCATAAATCTATTAATCTACAGGCTGTGGGAAACCTATCGGTAGAGACACTCGAAAGAGGAATGCTGACTCCAAAGAGCAATGTTTGGAGCTTTGGAATTGTTCTTCTGGAGTTACTTACTGGAAGAAAGAATCTTGACAGCCGTCATCACAAAGAAGAGTGGAATTTAGTGAAGTGGAGTCGACCTTTCCTTACCGATGATTGTCGTTTATCATTGATCATGGATCCTCAACTTCAAGGCCGATTTCCTTCCAAAGCAGCAAGGACAGTATCTGAGATTGCACTTAAGTGCCTTCAAAAGGAGCCATCCGAAAGGCCCACCATGAGAACTGTTGTGGAGCATCTCAAGAAAATACAGGATATGAAGTACTCTTGCCGGTTTCCGCTGCAAGAGCCGGCTGCGATTTCCCAAGAGCACATTTCAAGGTCACCAAGTCTTAATGGTATGGTCAGTCCTGCACCTAGATTGAGTTTCTCCCCATCGCCACCATCGGCAGCCCGGCCATCCATTTCGCCTCCAAGATGGTCCGGTGTGCCCATTTTGATGATTCCTTCGCATGCTTGTTCCTCCACTCTCTCGTTGGAGGAGCTTGACCGGCAAGAATGCCGGAAATCATCATCCTCCTCAGCTTCTAGGAGGGCTAGTGTTGAAGGGTTTTAATTGTCCATAATGTTCTTTATTTTATTTTAAGTTTGATTCAACATATAGGAGATAAAAGATGTGGTTTCTTCCACCTTTTCATCCCTCAGTATGATGCAGAGAGGATGTTGTTTTGTAGATAGTTGGAAGGTTGGCCTGACTGGGTTTAATTGGTTATATAATTTTCATATATGGTCTCACAATATCTGTCTTCCTTTTGCTCCCTCTAATAACTTTTTTGGGGTAAAAATTAGGTCTTAAAAGATATGAGTTAACCGCTCAATTTCGGAAACTCTATTTTATATTTTGTAGTCCCTGAAAATGGAGGAATCAATATATTTTAGTCTCTTTGCCCTTACAAGGATGTTTGCAGAATTTTTTTTAAGTCAAAACTATAAATTGGTCCAAAATGTATGGAGTACATTGATTTCAAATTGGTCCTAAATGTTTCATTTGTTTCAAATTGATCTTAATACGCTTTTCATGAGTTCTCAAAATTGGTCTCAAACTAACCATATCTCTCTTGTTTTAAGTTTAAATGCGACAAATCTAGAGCTATAAGATTGTTTTTGACGAATACTTTTTTTATTTAATTGGGGCCATCAACAAACAAAATTAAATCAAATCCCAAAGGTGAATCTAACGTTTCGCATCCAACAAGTGAAGTTGATAATAAATCTTTCATTTAAAGTTTGAATGTGATGAGTTTGAAATTATGTATTAACTCTTGAAGAGCTTGGGGGCAAAAAAATCTTGAAGAGCTCTTTCTCTGGTCAATTGAGAATGTTAGAAAATGAGGTCAAATTGTGTCTCAGAAGTAGATTTGAGACCAATTTAAGAAATTATTGAAACATGTAAGACCAATTTAAAATTCATCTCATACATTTGGGACCAATTTGAAGTTTTTGACCTTTTGTTTTGAAAATAAACTATAGGTTATATTTGACAAGTGAAAGATGTAATTATTCATTTTATTTTCTATTGACATTTATGATAGAGTTTTGAGAGTAATTAATTTCTCTTAGCCTCTTTCCTCCAAGTCCAGCCAGCTTATTTTGGCTCTACAAATTACAAATAATGCAAGACATTGCAAAAGAAATATGAGAGCCTTGATTGTTTTTTGTGCAAAAACATGCAAGAATCTAAACATGAAAATTAGAAGATGACTTTGCATTTTGCTATGATATCAAGCTAGTAAATGAATATGAAGATTGAGGATTGAAGATATCAGATTAGGTAAGATGCAACTATGATTGTACAGAAAATAAACATGAAAAATTACATGAAATAATGTTGTAATAGTTTTTTGGGTGGCTTAGTTAAGTTATATTGTGGAATCATTATTTTCTGATATTTTTTTTTTACTTGAGTGGCTAGCATGAGAAACAATTTTTTCCTTGAAAATTTGGACTCAAGTATTTTTTTTTTATCCAGATATGATTATTAAATTTGAAAATTTGGAAATCCTACAACCGAAGATATGTATCTTCTAGTATATGAAAGAGAAAATCTTTCTTATGAGGGACATTTTCTTGTCTAAATTTGATATTTTCTCAAAGTTTCTAAAAAAACAAAAAGATTCCGCTATATAAAGAGTATCTTCTACATTTTGTTAATGAGATCATTAATTACTTTCTGTAACGTTTTTTTTTTCTCAAATGAAAATTCAATTTATTGAGATCATTAATAAATTCTCAAATACTAATCCACCACATAATATTAATTCTTACACTAACAAATTTACCTTGTCGGAAAGAATTAAAAGAAAAATGCAAACAAATTTTAAAAGTGTCATAAATTCTACTCCCTCCGGTTCTGAATATCGGTGTTTTAGAAAATTATTTTTGTTCCAAAATATCTGATGTTTTATAAATTCAAGAGAGTATTAATTATTTTTTTACCATTGTACCCCTATTAAATATAGTAGAGTCATAAATGTATAAACATTTTCCAAGTAATTTAATAGGGATAGTTTAGTCATTTTACTTCATTTTTCTCTTCGTTCTATGTTGGCTAATCATTTCCTTAATCTGTGTGTAGAAACCTTAAACACCAGATATATAGAACCAGAGGGAGTACTATCTTATCATTTTTTTTTACGAAAGTATTCAATTTCGTCCTAATCTCTATTTACTCTCAATTTTATTTTTAAAATTTTATATTTTGATTGTCTTTATTTTTTTTTAACTTTAACAAAATATTGACGATAGATTCTACGTAACTAATGACATGTAATACAAAATAAGTTAAAAATAAATTTAAATTTTAACTCAGATTGAAAGTTAATTTATTGAAAAGAGTAAGTCAAATAATAAAATCAATCAAAATATAAAATTTTAAGGAGAAAATTGACAGTAAAAACATTGAGGACGAAATTAAAAATTAATGTAAAATTTAGGACAAAAGTATTCAATTTTGTCCCAAATGTTTACTTATTGTCAATTTTATCTCTAAAGTTTCATATTTTGTTTGACTTAAATATTTTTTATAACTTTAACCAAATATTAACGACAAATTCAATGGAACTAATGACATAAAATATAAAGTTGGTAAAAAAAATAAACTCAAATTTTAATTTAAATTAGAAAAACACAATGAAATCGTTAATTTATTAAAAAAGTTAATTAAATAATAAAATCACTCAAAATATAAAATTTTGATGATAAAATTGATAGTAAAAACTTTATGGACAAAATTGAAAATTAATGTAAAATTTAAGAGAAAAAGATGCTTTTAACTATTTTTTTTTTTATTTTAATCATCGTCAACAACAGTGTAGGATTCCTTATCTAAAATTCTAACAACGAAGAGACCGAGTTTTTGCCTTCCGTCTTCACACGGCTATGGCGCAATCCGCGAGCTTCATGCTCTCTTCGTTTTCCACTATCTTCAATGGCTCCACGCAATTTCCATCTTCTTCTTCTCTCTCCTTCAAGCCCTCTTTTCTTCCAATGCCGCATTTTCGTCGAACGCCTAATTCTACTACTACTACTACAAGATTTCTCAGTCAGTCATCGATTCTTTCTCTAATTTTCTTTTTCCTTTTCCCTTCAGAAATCTGGCATTAAGCGTCTGTTTGTTATTTCTTTCAGGAATTTACGCCCTAACTAGCAACGATATCAAAGTCGGTATTAACATCGAAGTCGATGGTGCCCCTTGGCGCGTATTAGGTATATATATATATAACGATTCTCTTTCTTCTTTGTTGTTTGATTTATTTATGTTTTCGAGTGAAGTTATTATTATAACTTCCGTTGTTGTTGTCTATTGTTCTGCTTTTTCTCTCTTCTAGAGTTTCTCCATGTCAAACCTGGAAAAGGAGCGGCGTTTGTAAGGACCAAAATGCGAAATTATGTTACAGGGAACACCGTTGAGAAGACTTTTCGAGCTGGAAGTTCGGTAATCTCTTCAGATTCTTGAACTCCAAGTCTGATTGTGTTGTCACTATGTGTTTCTTGAGATGATAGTTGCTAGATTGGATCGAAGGTGAATGCTAGAGAGTAGAGAAAAACCATGAACAACATAGCTATAACTAGCGGCTTATCTTGAATAAGGGCTAGTTTTGCCTAAATTTGATTTTCATTTGGATTTTATATTTCATTCGAGTAAATTATTGCATGAATTATATTTATATGAAAACTGTTATTTTTAGTCCTTAGATTTTTGAAATGACAGATTTAATTCCAGAAAATTCATGACTCATTGTTATTTAATCATTTAAAGGATTAAATTGTACAATGATAGGGTATTGATGAGACATTAACTTGTAACGAGTTGTGAATATTCGGAGATTAAATCAAATATTTCAATAAATTAGGGACTAAATTGATAGTGACCGTATGATCTAGGGACTAAAATGACAGTTTATTATATTTCATTTCGTTGCATAGTTGTTTTGATAGGAGGGTTTCTTTCAAGATTTGGACAAAAAAGCCTGACCGAGGGTCTTCATGTCCCTGGGTTATCATAATATTTGTTTCATTCTTTATTATTATTATTATTAAAAAATAAATTGAGCCTTTTGGGATTTCATTGTGAGTTGCTATATTAATCCGCTGATTTCAAAGAGGCAATGATGTTGCTAAATGAAACTACATATGTATGTCCAAACGTGCTTTCTTCTTTCCTGAGTTTTCTTGGTCTGCTTCCTGAAGGACCTGAAATATATGTTTGCTTGAGATGGAGACATGGATGGGACAAGAATGCATATTTATTAAGGATCTTTATGGCATAGTTGTTTATGGGCTCCTATATGTAGATTTTAGTGCTGTTCTAAAATATATGGTACTTGATAGACTTTATAAAAGTAACCTGAGCATTCTCTGTTACTCTACATTTTCTACCAACATGATATGAAGTACCATTCAGTAGCATTAGTAGTTTGTACACTGAATTTTATTTTCAAGGAAACATTCAATATCTAATTTGGGATTAAGGCTTACGTTTTCTGTTTCTTTTTCCGATTTTCTCTTTTTTTGACAGATAGATCAAGCCAACATAGTCAAGGAAACAAAGCAGTTCACTTATAAAGAAGGTTCTCAATTTGTCTTCATGGACTTGGTATTATCTGGAATCCATATAATCTAATTCTAGGTATCTAGATTTTCTTTTTTGGCTTTTATTGTTCTCATTGCCCATGATGAAGAGTTGTCGCAAATGGGTTTAGATTTATTTTCCCAAGAGAAAGTGCTATGATTTTTAGTTGTAGACTTGTAATAATTAGTTCACTGAATTTCATATAAGTCGTACTCTATCTCTAACTTACAGTGTTTTAATTTTAACAGAATACATTTGAGGAGATTCGTCTTCTTGAATCGGAAGTTGGAGACAGAAAGAAATGGCTGAAAGAGGGAATGGACTGCAATTTGCTGTTATGGAATGGAAAAGTAGCTCTTTTCATCTCATGATATTTTTGTCTTTCACTGACTCAAGCTTCTAATTTCCTTTATAAAAGCTTGATTAATATAAAGAACTATGTTCTAGGGACAACAAGTCTCAATCCCTAGACAATGACTTGAATAATTATACTATAAATTTTTTTTCTTATCAACATAAATAAGGGGGATAAACTTGGGAGAAATATATATCTTGTGCTGCCAAAGGAAACTGTTCATACATTGTGGTATTAGTTTTGGTTTGTTTGATTTCTGTGTCTGAACTTTCGAATTGCCTGCAATGGTAATTATATGGTGCTGGTTTATAAATTTTGATCCAGTTGAAACTAAGCTTTTTCAATATCTTTCTTTGGTTTCCCGAAAGCTGTTCTCCTTACACCGCGCTTGAATGAATTTAATAGTTACGTCAAACAATGTCAGTCCTTGATTGTGTTGTTGTAATAGTTCTTGTATTCAAAGTTATTTGCCTAATGAATTGTAATTTCTGCTATATTTTTCTGTTTAGCAATATGCGTTTTGATGTTGTTTCACAGGTGATTGATCTTGACCTCCCTATTACTGTGAAGCTTTCTGTAGTTGATGTGGATCCTGGACTCAAGGGTGACACAGCCCAAGGTGATACCATTCTCTTCCTACTTCATATTCTTGTGCTTCAAGTTTTCATTGTAAATGTCGCAAATGCCAACTGTAGTAATAGGCTAGGGAAGTAGATCCTCCAGAGTTTTATCGAGTAAAGTTACTACAGAATTCAAAGAGAATGAAATAAGGGTGTGGACCCTATATTCTAGGTCTTTCTATTCAAATCGAGAGATTCTGTAATGAGAGTAAAGCTTTCTCAAATCTTTCTCAAATTTTAGACTCAAATCTGAAACCTTATAGAAATTGGAATACTGTTGGTAGCTATGAAGCATGGACATTTCATTTTGAAGACGTGTCACCGTGTCGGACACGTGTTCATATCCAACACTCGTACGACATTCATACGACACATTTATAAGTTTCAAAATATAAAATCAATTTTTTTGTGACTTTAACATGACAAACATAGAAAATAATAACACATATGACATATATTATGAATAAATATTGTAATTTTTAAAATTCTCATCAAAATTTATGAATTTTTAATTGTTTATATATATAAATGTATGTCATGTAGTGTCATGTAATTTTAAGAATTTAGCGTGTCGATTTGTTCGTGTCTGTGTCGTCTTCTATGTTCGTGTCAGGATCCATACTTCATAGGTTGGTAGTTTCTCTCTTTACTTCTTCCAACCTTTTCTTCACTTCATCTAGTAAAGTATTTCGGAGGATTCTGCTTACATATCCATTCAATTTACTTGATGCGTCCATATTTTGAAAACCTGTATGGACCTAAGAAATCTGTGCATGAGACTAACTAGACATCTGAAACTGAAATTGAATCCACAGGTGGATCAAAGCCTGCAACTCTTGACACAGGAGCCATTGTGAATGTCCCACTCTTCATCAATGTAGGTGATGAAATATTGGTGGACACAAGAACTGGGCAATACATGAGTCGTGCTTAAATTTTCGCCTTGGAATCTGTTAGTTATTATCCATGGAAAGCTCCTTCTTCTCTTGATTACTAATGCAGAGTTTAGTTTTTTGAGTCCATATAATGCAGCTTATGTACATTGAGCTTGGCGAATTGGCTGTGCATGTCAATATTATTGAGATGTAGTAATCTTTTTGTGTCAAGTAAGAACTTTGTAATTGAGTATTGTGTAGTACATATAGGCCGTTTCAAGGACACTAGTTAAGAATTTTGTAAACATTGGTCACATTACTTCGATTTAACTCGGCTTAACGGCTTTCCTATGACTAAAAAATCTGGAAAAGAGAAATTCTGATGTGGCTTAGGTTGAATGCTCAAATTGGTCCTAAATATATACCTCTAAGTTCATTTTGGTTCTAAATACTTTAGAAATTTTATATTGATCTTAAATATTTTCATAGAGTTTTATTTTGGTTCAAAACTATTTGAATGTGATCATGTTTATTTTGTTTCAAGTTTGAATGTGACGAGTCCAGAGTTATGAATTACTTTTAATAAATACTTTATCTATTTAGTTAGGGTCAAATCAGGTTCTGAAAGAAGGTTGTTTGTTTTACTGTCAAACTGAATTTGGTCATATCTATCTCATTTTAAGTTTGAACGTGACGAGTTTGGAGTTATAAGTTTAGATTTTAACCTTGTTGGAATCGTCGGTAAAGAGATCAAATTGGATTAGAAAGTAAGTTTAAAATCAATTTTTTATAATTTTTTTTTTATAACTCTTTGGTCTCAAACTCACTTTCGAACTTGATTTGGTCTCATTTGTTGGTAGTCTCGATTGAATAGAAAAAAGATTTGTTAAGAATAATTCATAACTTTGAATTTATTGTATTCAGACTTGAAACAAGATATATATGACCAACTATCATGAAACAAACAACCAACCTTTGGAATTCGATTTGTGATATTTGTTGACAGTTCTAATTAGATAGAAAAAGTAATCGTCAAAAATAATTTTAACTCAAACTCATTACATTCAAATTGAAAAAAATATAACTACCTTCAATAATTTAAGACCGGAATAAAACTTAGAGATATACAAGATCAATTCAAACATTCAACACGCGCTTAGGCTTTTTCTAAATTAATACTTGTCTTGCATTAAACTTATTGATTAATGTCTCATTAGTGTTCACCGAATCATAATAGTATGTTGATGGTTGTAATTATGGATAAGGGAACGATCACATGTCATATCAAAACAGAAAAATAATTTTAAATGACTCCATAATAAGGGAAGACTTATGTAGACTTCATTCATAAGCTAGCTCATCATTTGACTCAAACAAAAAATATTTTTTGAAATATCTGATGATAAATATTTAGAAAATTATATCATAATTATGTGCTAATTATATGTATAGTGATATTGAAACTCGAGCTCCTAACTCATCATCAAAGAAGAATAATGATAATAATAATATTAATAAAGTAAAAGCTTAAGTGCACTTTTGGTCCCCTAACTTTCGCAAAAGTCTCAATTTGGTCTCCTAACTTTTTTGTTACAATTTTGTTCCCCTAACTTTCGCAAAAGAATCAATTTGGTCCCCTAACTTTTTTTATTACAATTTTAGTCCCTTAACTTTTGAAAACATCTCACCGTTGGTCCCCCTAACTTTCTTAAAAGTCTCAATTTTGGTCCCCTAACTTGGGACCAATGGTGAGACGTTTTCAAAAGTTAAGGTACCAAAATTGCAACAAAAAATTTTGGGGACTAAATTGAGACATTTTCAAAAGTTAGGGGACCAAAATTGCAACAAAAAAAGTTAGAGAGGACCAAATTGAGACCTTTGTGAAAGTTAAGAGACCAAAAGTTCACTTAAACCTAAAGTAAATAATCATATGCTTCTTCGCGTTTCATTACTTTAGTCCCTTAAAATTATCATGATGATCACATGACTCCAGAATTTGATAAATCTGGCATTCTTTATAACAAGCAAATGAAGTCACTAATTCCAGAACTAAAGCCATGAAACGAGAAGATCGAGGATGAGATGAACAATGTGTACGTTTATTTATCTCAGAACCGTAACGATCTGCTGAAAGTGTTGCAAAACAGAGGATGATGATGCTTAAGATCCGAAGCTCGTTGCTGCTGTTGATTTTGTTGTTGTTTCGTCTTCCTTCCGAGTACAGGTTTGAGCAATTTCTTGAGAAGCTTGTGAAAAGCAGAAGCCGAAGGACGACGTCGTCCTTGCTTGACTTGATAAGTGAGAAGAGGAGGAATATTAGGGTTTACATTCACACGAGAACGAGAATTCGACGAATACGCCGCCGCCGACGATCTCGGAAAACCTGGCTCCGATAAGCTCCGGCCGAGCATCGCTCGATTCAGCTCCGCCGCGAACGACATTCTCTCGAACTCATCCAACAAACTGCTCTGTTCGTCTCCGAGCCTCTTTCGAATTTCCTGTGCCCTAGCCACCGCCTCCATTAATTCTCGATTGATCGATCGATTTCTAGGTATGTTTCTCTTCTTCTTCTTCTTCTTGCGATTCTACTACAATTGCATCACTATGTGGCATTGAATTGCATAATTGCATTTTCGAGATTTAAAGGAGAGACGAATAGAGAGAGAAAGATTCTCTCTCTCACATTGATAATTCTATGGTGTGATATACGAGGAGTCGTTTGCCAAGCAAAGTATATATCCAAAGGACCAATTGTCTCTCAGTGTGACACTGTGATTTCTCTGTTTGTTTTTCAACCCTTTGAACGGACGCTTTAGCTTCCGTTTTCATGATATACTTTCTAAACATTGGAATTTTCGCATCGCTGATTTTCTTGTGTACTAGTTTTTCACAGCATTCCATCACAAACTGAACAATTTTAGCAGGTCTATTTCTTTTTTTCTTTTGATTTTTTTCTTTTGATTTTGTTACTATATTTATGTGTTTTTTTTTTTCCTTGAGTAAACTAATGATTTGGTTAATGAGAGATTACCGAATTAACAACTTAGTTGCTGAAATATTAAAATATATATTTAGTCCCTAAAAGATTAAAACAGTAATTAGTTCGGTGATATATTAATCTTTGAAGGACTAAACTGTACATTTTAAATTTTTAAGAATCAAATTATCAGTTCAGTAATCTTTCAGAGAACAAATTGTTAGTTTACTCTTTGTTTAGTATAACGTTACTATATAATTTACTAGCTTAACCTTAAAGCTTTGCAGTGTTAGACGTTTTTGTAGGTTTAAGTTTAACATTGTATTCTGTACAATGGAAACTTCATAATTTGTTGCTTAATGGTATGTCTCTGTGTGTGTTATCTTCATCTAACTCTTGTATTGTTTGGTTTCAAGTCATTAAAATTTAAGTAGTAGGCAACTCAACGAATTTGGCAAAATTACTCTTTTGATCTTTAAATCTTACATTAACTTTCAATTTCATTCCTAATATTTTTTTCTATCAATTTTGTCTTTAATATTTTACATTTTAGTCAATTTCATCCTTTGTTTTTACTTTAGTTGGATATTAACCACAAATTTTACGTGGCAAATGACATTAATATAAAATTAATAGAAAAAGAAACTCTAATCCTAACTCTTACTAAAAAACAAAATGAAATTTGTCATTAATTTATTGAAAGAAGTTAATCAAAAGATGAAATTGACCAAAATATGAAATATTGGGGATGAAATTGACAACAAAAAAATATTAGGGACAAAATAGAAAGCTAATGTAAAATTTAGGAACCAAAATAGTACTTTTGGCAATGAGTTTTCTTGTTGCCCTTTTTTTTTTTTGTCTGACTTGTTTCCCCATTTACCAAGACGTGTAATCCAGAAGCTACAAACCTACAATAATAAGCAACACTTTATTCTCGGTTGCTTGCTTGCTTGAAAGAAATTTTATGTTTCATTACTGTGAAACTATTTTAAGGAGGCTTATGTGCCAAAAAAGTTAGAGACAATAACATGCATAAAATAATTAAAGATGGATTCGGAAAATTCACATTCCAAGGTCTGTTTACATTTTGTCAAAAAGTAAATGGTATTTGCTTCCCAATGCCTTCTTTTTCACACATTCAAAGTTTATCAAAACAAAAAAGCCAATTCTCACAATTGCTTTAATTTTTTCTTCTTTGATTTGACAAAATAATCTTGATCAAGATTTTATTTCTCTCTGTAGATATATTAGCCGTCAAAACACGTTGGGTCGTTTAACTCGTAAAATTGGTGAGGCGGGTTGATAAAATCCTAACTCACTAAACATTATAATTCGCGTAGGTTGACTCATCTAACTCGCAACCTATGACGAGCTAACCCGGTGAGTTTGGCGAGTTGGTGAACCAACCCACCTTATTTTAAAAAAGACAAAGTAGTGATGGTACCCCCAACGTATGAGGTCATTTTCAGTTATACCACCAACATGTTTTTTTGGTTAGTTATACTTCTAACGTGTCAAATTTGAGTCAATTATACCTCAACCCGCCAGTTTTTTTTTGTTTTAAGGTCCTTAAGTTTTCATTATTTAGAAATTCTCCATTCTCTCAATATTTTTCTTTCACATGAGTCCTTAACTAATTACAGAATAATCTAGAATGTTTGTCATCTTTAACGAATTGGTCTCTGCAATTGAGAAACTCGAAAAATCTCTCCCCTCTGTTTTTCACAGTTCTGGCAACCACACACAAACTCGCTGGTGAGCCTCGAATACAGAGAAATCGAGCAGAAATACCAATAACTCTATCTCCCAGCGTTAACACACAATCTCCGGTGGCGGTGCCGTCGTGGCCGTCGAAATTGAAAAGTAAAGTAACTTCAAAACCCCTTTGGAGAGAGGCAAAATAGAGAAGATGGGTGAGAGAGACAGTTGTAAGGGAAGGAAAAAGGATGAGAACGATAACAGAGTGGATGACGACGATGAAATGTGGTGGTGGTGTTTTAGGATAAGAGAAGGAGGGCTATTATTTGTTAATAACTTCTAAAGACTTGTTTGCTAAAGATGACGAACATTCTGAACTACTATATAATTAGTTAGGGATTGGGGGTATAACTGAAAATGACTCCATACGTTGGGGGTACCAACGATACTTTTTCCTTTAAAATATATATATAGAATTTTAGATGTAGTGACTAGTGAGTAGTATTTGAATGATTATGGTATTGGTATGATTTGCTTTAATTTTCATGAATTTTATCAAGGAAGTTCATGAAAAATATTATTAATTTAAAAAAAAAGGGGAAAAAAGGAAAAATGATAAAGAAAAATTGATGACAAGTGGGTTAAGTGGGCTAATTTGGCTCACCAAGTTGGTGAGCCAGGTTGGCCAAACCTAGCTCACTTGAGATTTTTTGCTCATGTGAGCTAGCTCGCAAGTCGGACTGGCTTGTTTTGATGACTCTTTATATATATGATATATATAACTATATCTATACCATTAAAATAGATTATGTTAATTTATGATTTAATTCTTAAAAATTATACATAAGTAAAATATAAAACATAAAATTGAGAAAAATGATGAAAAATTAAATAAAATCTTGTTACTTTTTCAAACTATTTTATTTCTAGTTTTTCTTAATTGAAATATCTTAATCTTTTCTTTAGTTGTTTTGTCTCGACTTTAAATTGGTCCCTCAGTTATTTTTCATTTCATATTGGTCCCTTAGTTTTTCAAAACTTGTTACAATTGGTCCCCTAAATGTTTTCCATCTATTTTTCCGTTAAAAAAGGAAAAAAATAAACTTTCATCCCCCATAAGTTTTATTTTCTTATATTAAGGTCATTTTCTTTTTAGGGTAAAATATAAAAAAAACGTACCTTTGGTTTGGCCTGACATCACATCACTATTGTGTGGTTTAAAATGTCTCACTTTGGCTACCTGAGATATGTGTCGTTTAACAATTAGGGTACATGTGTTTTTGTTCCGTTAATTTTAATAGAAAATGCTGACGTGGCGCAATCTTAGCCATCGACTTCCAATGTATCTTAGCCGTTGATTTCTATTGCATCTTAACCGTCGATTTCTCTTGCATCTTAGTCGTTGATTTCCATTCAAACGTTAAAATCTCATTTTTGGTTTTCAAACTATGGAATAAGTTTCATTTTGGTCATAAAAGCTATTTTTTATTTCATTTTTGTCCTCAAACTTTCACATTTTTTTCTGTTTTGATCTCCAAAATGTGATTTTATCGCAATTTTAACCGATATTCTTAGTTTAACCATAAATTTATCTCCAATTTATAATTAAGAATGAAAATTTTTATCTCCAAAACTTGACACAGTTGTTCCCTCAAACGTTTTCCATCCATTTTTCTATTAAAAAAAAGACAAAATCGATTTTTATCTCCTAAAAGTTTGAATTTTTGCATTAAGAATCTTTTTCTCTATATTTTTTTTGCATTAATTGGATCAAAACGTAAGATAAAAAATAAATGGCCAAAGTCATATTTTGGTCCCTTAGTTTATGCTCAATGTTCCAAATTGGTCCCTCAGTTATTTTTCGTTCCATATTGATCCCTCAGTTTTCCAAAACTTGGCATAGTTGGTCCCTCAAACGTTTTCCATCCATTTTTCCGTTAGGCCAAAGTCCTATTTTGGTCCCCCAATTATGCTCAGTGTTCCAAATTGGTCCCCAAGTTATTTTTCGTTCCATATTAGTCCGCCAGTTATGTAAAACTTGGCAAAGTTGGTCCCTCTAACGGTTTCCATCAATTTTTCCGTTAAAAAAAAGACAAAATTGATTTTTAACTCCTAAAAGTTTAATTTTTTTGCATGAAGGACCTTTTTCTATATAATAGAAAAAAAAAATGTAAGATAGAAGAAATAATTGGGGTTTTAGTTTATTTCGCACCAAAAAATTAATCTCTCTCTCTAAACAACTTCGATTTTGAGAAAATCACTGGATTGAATGGGAATGGGATTCAGCGGCGATGAACTTCATAGACTGAACAAACATACGGACACCGTAGGCGGCGCCAGTGATGGCGTTGAAGATTCCGGTGAAAATCAGTATGGTGCCCAGATTCAGGTCTCTGGCTAGTGTGAGAGCTAAGACTATGGGTATGTAAGTGCCAAGGTCTCCCATGGCGCCATTCAATCCGTCACAACACTTAGACCGAAAAGATAAGTTGGATTTGAGTTTGTGAAGGATTTGGGTGTTGGAATATGAGAAATTATTAGATTTTGAAGGTTGGGCTGATTCGAGATCTGAAAATGGTGGAGGATTTTGGGATGCCATGGAGCTTGAATGTGAACAATTAATAATGGAAATGGTGGAATTGAAGAAGATTAATAATAGTCTTGGTTGGTGAGGAATTGAAGGAGTGTGTTCAAGTTTAATTGTACCAAGTGTGAATGTGAATTGAATCGGAGTTGGAAACTTTTCTGGGTTTTGCTTCTTGTGCATCCATGACTTTAGAGAGAGAGAGA
>QANZ01050931.1:18946-94822 GCA_003254925.1 Chamaecrista fasciculata | reverse complement strand
TGCAAAAAATTTAAACTTTTAGGAGTTAAAAATTAATTTTATCTTACCATTATTTTGTTAATTTATCGATTTGGGCATCAAAAGCTCACTAGGAGACCTAACTTCCCTCTTGAGTGTCTTATATACAAGACCCAGACGTGACAACAGAGTCTAGAAGCATTAACAACATTTTTTTTTAACCTTTTCCACCATTTATCAATCCAAACATATTAAAGAAAGAAAATCAATTTTATTTTGGAGGAAAGGTACTATTTCGTCCCTTCTTTTTCACACTTTTGACTATTTGGTCTTTGTATTTTTGAAATTGACTCTTTGGTCCCTCTAAAATTACAAATGTGAACTCGTTAGTCCCTCCACCCAATATCTGTTGCTAACAGTGATGATGTGGTCGTTAAATGCCCATGTGGCACGTTAAACACCACTTTGTCATCCTAGTCAGTTAATTGGGACCAAATATGAATTAAACCCATTTGTATTATTATTAAACCAAGCAAAAGAAGAAAGCCAAAACTGAGTCAGCGAAACACAAGGCAAATATTCCTATAATCGAACCCTAGGTGGTCCCTCATTTTCGTCTACTGCTTGCTTGTCCACGGAGGTAACCGTGCACCATCACTGACATCAAATCGCCGCTGCTGAAGCTGCCAACCGGTCAAGATGCGGCTAAAGTCCATGGGAGCTCCGGGGTAAGCGTTCTGTTATAGTTTTTTTCATTGTCACTGTCGATTTTGCCCATGAACAAGTGTTTGATTAAATTGTTTGTGATCATCTTCGAGTGGCTAGAAATACTGTATATCATCTTTGTTTGTCATCAATAGCATCAAAATGCTGCCCATTTTACTCAAAGTCAGTATAGTTCTCAAATGAATCCGACGATAGTGAATCCGGAGAGAGAGAGACTGAGAGAGACAGAGGAGGACGAAGACGAAGCTCACCTAGGGTTCCAATTTGGGAATTGTGGCTGACTCAATTTTGGCTTTGTTATGAAGCTACGTTAAAAATTATACAAAGAGGTCTTCTAATACAAATGGGTTTAATTCAGTTTTGGTCCCAATTAGCTTACTAGGATGATAAAGTGTCGTTTACCGTACCACATGGGCATTTAACGACCACGTCATCACTGTTAGTAACGAACATTAGGTAGAGGGACTAACGAGTTCACATTTGTAATTTTAGAGGGACCAAATAGTCTATTTCGAAAATAGAGGGACCAAATAGTCAAAAATGTGAAAAAGGAGGGATCAAATAGTACCTTTCCTCTTTATTTTGTTTCCCTCCTCCATTTTCTCTCCCAAACAGAGCCTTAAGGGTTTGTTTGGATTTAAGGAGGAGGAGGGGAGGGAAGGGGAGAGAATGAGGGATTAATCCTCTCAATCTCTCCCCTTAGCTTGTTTGGATTATCAAAAAACTAAAGTAGAGGACATTGAAGGCATAGTGCAAAAAACCGGACTGGCCATTGACCCGGTGAAAGGCTCGGGTCACGGGTTTAATGGTTCAACCGTTGGGTCATTGGTACAACCGGTTGAGCCGGTTTACTTTAAAAATACATTTTTAAATATACATATTCATCAAATACACATTAATATCTTACAGCAATTTAAATATAAAATAANATACACATTAATATCTTACAATAATTTAAATATAAAATAAAAATTAAACATAACCATACTTATTTACTAAATATTTACTTTTATCCATGAAAAATATTTATTTTTAAAGTAATCTTTGTTTAATGTTAAAAATAATTTTTATTGAAAAATGTAATCATATTACTGTTGAATCTTAAAAATAAATATTTTCTAAGTGAGTATCCATTAAATATTTGATTTTAGTATAATTTCAATTAAATGCTAGAGATCTTTATTAAAAAAAATATAACCATATCAAATCTGAAAAAGTCAAAACCCTAAATCTAATTGCCTGCTGATTTGTTTGTTTGTTTGGCCTTCGGGCCTTCTTTTTGGGCCCAAAACCAACCCTAAAACTAAAAGTCTCTATTCTCTGCTTACTTTTCCTCTAGCCGCCGTTTCTCTCTCACTTTTCTCAATGTTTCTCTCAAATTTCAATTCACAGCATCGTGCACCAATCTTCCACAAAGAATGAAATTGTTGATTGAGATCTGAAGTGCATCGTCCTTCTACTCCATTTTGTTTGCAGTTTCTCTTTTTTAAAGATGTGTTCTCATCGTCTCAGTGTGATAGATCTTCATTTTCGTCGTCGCTGTGCAACAGATCTGCCATCACAAATATTCTTTCTTCTCCTTCTTTCAGGATTTTCCTTTGTTGAAAAAACCGGGCGGGTCATCTATGGTTCGGCGGTTCTTGATTAAAACCGCCGGGTTGACTCGGACTCTCACCGGTTCGCTTGTAAAACGGTCTAGGAAGCTCACTCGGACCGGACTGATGCCCGAGTCGCCGGTTTCCGATCTGACTCGGCCGGTCCGGTCCGGGTTTTAATACTTTGCTCCCATCAATTAGTTTCTTTATTGTCAAAGTCCTTTTTGGTCCCTAATGTTTACCCAAAGTTCTGTTTTGGTCCCTAATGTTTTTCCATTCCGTTTTGGTTTTTAATGTTTCCTAAAAGTTTCATCATTGATCCCTAACTATTGAATATGATCATATCTCTCTTGTTTCAAACCCAAATGTGATTAAATCAAAGCTACGTGTTAAATTTAATAAGTTCTTTATTTGCCTAGTTAGAGTCATCGGTAGATGAAATCAAATTGAATATAAAATGGGCCCGAAAGTGGGTTGCTTGTTTCATGAATTTGGTCATATTTTGTTTCAAGTTTGAAAGCAATGAAATCAAAGCTATGCGTTACTCTTGACTAGTTATTTCTTCATCTACTTGGGACCGTTGACAAATGAGCTCAAATTACATCGAAAGTTAATATTAATGTTTTGACCAAATTAAATTTCAAAGTATTATTTGATCTCGTTCGCTGATGCCCCCAACTGGATAGAGAAAGAACTCATCAAGAGTAATTTTGTAACTCCAATTTTTTTGCATTCAGACTTGAATCGAGAGAGATATGACCAAATTCATGTAACAAATGACCCATTTTTTGGCCTGATTTGACATCGCTTATTGATGATTCCAACTTGGCAAAGAAAAAATTCATTAAATTTAACTTGTAGCTCTGATTTAATCGCATTTGGTTGTGAAACGAGAGAGATATGACCATAGTCAATAGTTATGGACCTAAAATTGAAGAAATAGTAAGGACCAAAACGAAACTTCGGGTAAATTTTAGGGACCAAAATAGTAAGGATTACACATCAATGCTTTCATCGTTTACGCCTGCTGTCGCCTCTCTAACGAGTCGAAGCAGACTTGGCGTCCACTCTCTCTATTTCTCCGAATTCCGTCTTAACTTTCAATCCCAAAACTCTTTCTTCAAATCGCTATTCAAAACCCTATTTCTCTTTGTTTTCGATTCCCCAAGTTCTTCTCCTTCGTCAACTGTAATCCTTAATTCCTCGCGATTTTCTACTTTGCCGAATTGATTCTTGCCCTCGCATGGTAGCTGGTGATATCGCCGGAAATCGAGTTTCGTGAAATATTTCTTCCGATACAGACTCGCAGTAATTTCTTTCCACGGGCCAGAGACAGAAGTATATATGTTTTAGTCACAGATTCTCAATCGCTAATGGCCCGAAATGTTCTGTTCGGAACGTTTTTGTTGTTTCTGATCCTCTTCCGTGGTTCTGATGCTTCATTGCGTTCGGAACTCAGAAGGCTAGTCGGTGCGGATCTGAAGGTCAGTAAGATAGTAACTCTGTAAATTGAATGCGCGTTAATTTCTCTCTTTGTTTTCCCCTTTTCATGTTTTGTCGCTTTAAATTACTCTTCCTTGTTCTGTTTTTGGTAAAATTGACGAGGGTTGAATTAAGTTTTTGCCTATAGGATTCTCCGTCACCGGCTGCAGATCCAAATTCTATCGATGAATCAGGAAAAGGCAAAACGGATCCTCCTTCTTCCACCAATACTTCACAGATAGAGGATTCAGTGGGTTCGAATCATCCTATTGCCTCAGTTGTACCTTCTGCACCAAAACCGGACAATGAGAAACATGAGAAAGATCCCAATAATACAACTCTTGCAGCTCCACCTCCTGTACCAAAAGTCAATAATGAGAAGAGTCCTGATAAAGAGGTGAAAAACGTGCACCAAAATTTCATACACTCGGTCACCTCTGAGAACTGTGATGACATCAGTGCTAAGTGTAGAGACGATGGGGATATAGTTGCTTGCATTTCTCAAAGTGGTAATTCGTTTCACCTTGCTTTTGCTCATCTCATTAAGCAAATAGTACAATGCTTTCTTTCAATTTAGCGTTGTCTAATGTATAAGTATTTTTCTCCGTTCTTAGTGCTAATTATCGGAAAAGCATATGGAGATAAATATATGTGTTTGTGGGTGTGGGTGTGTAAAAAAGTACAGTGAAAGTGTAAAGATAATTCTTTAACTCATACGAGTTTATGAGTGAGCATTCCCCATTAGAGTTAGCTCGTCAAGCACTATATATTTGCATGTAAATTCTTGAGTCCAGTTGTGAGTTTCACTACTTCTATTCGTTTCACCTATTTGTGTCATTTTAGGGCATTATTAATGCTAACTTAAGCTCAGCTGCCAAAACAGAGATACTAGCATTTTAAAAAACAAAATTTGAAGCAATGTAAAATGGAAAAGAATTCCAAAAACTGCATGAATTTCATTCCCTGTAATGTAGATCCTAGACATGAGAGATGTAGCAATTGGTAGAATTTAAGGGCATCATGATAGATGAACTTGAGCTACTTTTTTTTAATAATTTATTTGCAAAGTTCTATGTTATTTATTTATTGAGTATGACTATTGCATATCATCGTGTTGTAATATGGTACCAATTCTGTTAGAGTTTTAGTTTTTCTGTTGTTCAGTTAGGCAGTTATTTCTGTTTCATTATTACATTTGCTGTTTAATATAGCTTATGTAATTTTCTGTTAGTTAGTCAGTTAGGTAGTTAGTTATGCAAAGGTATGAGTTATAAATACCTTGCATTATGCCCTCTAGGCATATTCAGTTTTTGTACTATTCAGTTTTAAAAGGTGGAATAAAAGTGCCAGAATTATTCCCCTCATTCTCTCTCTCTTTTCCCTCATTTTCTCTTTCTCTGAATATTTTCTTTTCTGTGTTCTTATCCAAGAACCTGAGCTTTTCTGGTTCTAGTGGATTTTGTGGCTGAATACCTTACACATCGGGTTGACTTATTGTTGATTTTTTACTAAATGCTTTCATTAGTGATATTTACTATGGTTGGATCAGTTTTTTCATTTTTGGTTCTTTTAATTTTATGATGAATTGTAGGTCGTTTTAATATGAAGTTTTATGAGTTAGTAATTTGTATGTGCCATAATGTGATATGAACCCAAATAGTAAGAAGATAAGCCACAAGTATGAGAATCTCAATACTTGGAAATAGACACAAATATTTGATTGATATTAATCTGAATGCCCTTCAACTGAGTAGAGATATTTACTAAATGCTTCCATTAGTGATATTTACTATCAGTAGTGGACTGGTAGTGGATTGGGCTTTGGGCTTGGGTCCATATCGTCATGCTTTATGGAACTGAGGTAGAAATGAATGAGAAATTGTTCACAATCTGTCAAGGTTGGTGTTCCACATAATATATGTTAATTTTAGCTACAAACTATCAGATAAAATAATGTGTTGTGCCTCTGTGAAGATGTTGGCATTGGCTGTGAAGATGTTTACATAAGTGTTTCTTTCCCCCCTTTTATAATACAATAAATTTGAAAGATGTAATTGTTCTCAGTATTTAAAAATTTGCAGTGTGATAGATAGGTAAGGAGTGTAGGTAAGATTTGCCAGCTTGCTAATGATGATTATTTTTCAAGGGCTCATGTGTAGGTCCAATTAATTTTTGTTAGCTATTGTCACCTACTCACCTCTTGAAGTGTTAGATTGATATGCATCATGTGACCTTTTAGTAGGCTTCTGAAATCCTACAAGTTTTTCTATTATAGAAATGTTGTTTTGATCTTGTTTAAGTTAATGAAGCAACTTTATTCGTTTTCTTATTTCTTTTTTTCTTTGGTTTTGGGTATGCTGCATGAGACATGTCATGTGTCAAGGGAACTTCCTTAATTGCACAATTGGGCAGTGTGTTATTCCTAATTACATGACACAATTAAAACTACAGTCATGAATTCATGATGATAGGAGATTTATCTACTTCTTTCTATTGTTTTTCTAAAGAAATTAATGGTAATGTGCAGTAAATGAAATCTTGAATCTTCAGATTTAATGATCTAATAGTCATGTTTAATTTAGGATAAGACTAGATGAAGTTCTTTAGATGTTTGCTATTAAGTTTTCTGGTAAAATGTAACGATGCATTTTTAGAGCTCTGCATCACATTATTGCCTCCTCAAAGAATGTTCTTCTACGCGTAATAATTCAATTGAAGAACCTTAGTACAATCAGGGAATCACCTAATAATTGTTTTTTCTTTCCTTTTAATTTTCCAATCAATCCTCTTCTCTTAGACCCTTGGGCCTTACATGTGGTGTTTACTATTTAGTATATTTACAGCATTTATTTTGATGCCACAATTGGCTTGTCTCTTGTCTAATGCAATTGTATTTAAATTTTGTTCTGCTCTGCTCAGGAAGGAACTTTTTCTTTTCCTTTTTCTTTTTATCCTTTTATTAAAAACTTTCTGGAGTAAGTAGACTTTGGCTTTAAGAAGCAATCTCAAAACTTTGATGTTCAAGATTTTTGTGCATACGCTTACAGATTACTTGTGTCTTTAGTATAATAAGTAAAATACTTCCATTTCTCTTCTATTATCCTGATCCTATGCATGCCTCCCCTCTATCTCTAAAACCTATGCAAAAGTCAAGTTACACAGTTTGACATGTTTTACATTACTATATTTATCTTCTATCAAAATTTTGATAGTTTCATTGACTAAGGTTCCCTTTATATTTTTTTTAGTGTTGCATTCCCTTCTTTTTCACTGTAACCCGTACGGTCCTGCCCCTGCATATCCTCTTCTTCCTTCATAATCAGCTATTTGATTTGGTATAACTTTAAGAAAACTAATGCCCTTCTTGCTATTGCCTTTTGTTCCAAAACCCCTGTGAAGTAGGTATATTTAGTGATTCCTGGGAATTTCTGTCAGGTATGGGTCCACTTCACGAAAAATAAGGCAGGAGAAACTTCCTTTAAAACGAAATAAAAGAAAAGGGGTGTGTGTGTTGGGGAGGGTTCTACAGTCAAAATACATTTGTAGTCTTCTTACTGTAAACTTTTTTGTTTCTAAACAAAAAAGATAGTGAAGATTAGGAATTTTAGGACCGTTCAGTGGAACACAATTTCCATATAAAGGAAGAGAAATCTGAAATTTTATGACAAAACTGAAGAAAATCTAATAGTACAACCACTGGTCAGAATAAGATGATTAAACTGCTTATTCAACACTCTGCAAGATTTATTTGATGGGGTTCAATCAGGAATTTTATCAAATAGGTTTGCTTCATTTCTTTTGTCTACTAGAAACAGCCTTGGGTGTTTTATGTAGTCAAGGAAGCTTGGATGTATTTAGGGGTAATTTTTAAAGTCTTGCATAGATAATAGAGATAGACACTGTCCAACTTTAACAATTAAGTAAGAATTTTCTTGAATTGGAGTCACATGTATCGTATTTCAAAATTATAATGGAGATTTTTGTAGGTTTTGAAAATAGAGGGGAAGTTTGTTTAGATGAAGAACATTGATTTGTTTGAGGTTGAATTTTTTTTTTTTTCTAATTTAATGAGGTTTTCATATAACTCCAATTATTTTGGGTAGCACATTGATGTTTTTCAGGTTTGCAAGGTGCATGATTGACTGTTTTTTTCTCATGTTATCTATTGATAACCCACTGCCATGTTTTCTATATGTATGAAGTATGTTGTCCGTAATTTATGCATGACATATGTGTGTATGTGTTTGTGTGTATGTTTTAATTACCGATAGCATTTACAAATACGAAGACAAATAAATAACCGTAAAAGTTACATTTATCTAAAAGCATTTTCAATATATATTTCCATGCATTTTGTAAGATGGCAATTGAACATTTATGCGTCTTACAGTCTGGAATGGCTTTTTGCTCCTGTTTATCATTTGAAGTAATAATGCTAGCGATAGTGCTGTATGCAGCGCTTCAGATTTTCCATGTTCATTGAGATCATATAATGAAAAGCTTGTGTCAACTATTGATCAGTGATGTAGATTTGAAAAAAAAAATAACAATATGAACTCATTTACTTTTATGTTACCCGTGCAAACTACCAGATTCCAAATACTTGGTTGTAATCATTCAAAATGGAGGAAATAACACGGTCAAAGTAAAGCTGCTTACAGAAAGTGATATAGGAGACATAGAAGTTGCAAATCAACAAAGTGAAAAGGTAGATAGCAGTTATTTATATTCTATGCTGAGTTTATTTGTATCATTACCAATTTTTATTTTATGAGTAAATATACAACTTAGTACCTAAAAGATACATGAGTTGACAACTCAATATCTGAAAATCTAGTTTATACAGTTTAGTCTTTAAAAGTCGTAGAAGCAATATAATTTAGTCATTTAAGTCTACTTTATATGGACTAACTTGCAAGGACAAAAGGACTAAAATAGATTGGTTCCATGACTTTCAAGGATTTAAACAGTATAAACTAGACTTTTAGAGTTGAATTGTTAACTCGTATACAACTTGTATATCTTTCAAAGACCAATTTATGTTTCCTTTTATTTTATTTATCCAGTTGATTTTCTTCTTTTGTCCCCCTCCCTTTTCAAATTGAAGCAAAAGCTGTGACTCTGGCTCCTAATCTAAACCACATTCATTTGCAAGACTTACAAACAAAGCTAGTCGTCATTTTGGATTTATTTCCAATAGGACACCAAAAGGCTGATGGTGTCTTTGGACAACATAATTATGACCGTTTGTCTGTTTTGAATTTGTTCTCAAACCTTCGTACTGCTTTTGTGCTAATTTTTCAGGTCAATATCACATTAACTAGCACCGGAACTACCCAACTGACTTTAGATGGTGGAAAAGGGAAGTGTGTGCTTCACATGGGTACTCATGTACCTGAAGGGATTTTTGTGCGTTTTCCTTCTTATGACAAAATATTAACCCCGGTAAATGGTGCCTACTTTCTCATATCGGCAGTGGTAATCTTTGGAGCGATGTGGGCTTTCTGTAAGTTCAGGAAGAAGCGGCACGATGGGGTACCATATCAAGAGCTTGAAATGGCCTTGCCTGAGTCTGCTTCAGCTACTAATGTGGAAGTAGCTGAAGGTTGGGATCAGGATTGGGATGATGATTGGGATGAAGAAGTAGCGGTGAAGTCACCCGGGAGAAGTGTTGCTGGAAGCATTTCGGCAAATGGTCTTACTGCTAGATCTTCTAACAGAGATGGATGGGAAAACGATTGGAATGATTAGTATCAGCAGCCACATAAAAAACAAGAACAGAAAAATTAACTTAGATGTAAGAGGTGAAAGCAAAAGGCATGGATGATAGAGATCAGAACTCAGGAGGCTTATGCCAAGTTTTGCTGTGGTGGGGAATTCAGCATTGCTTTCTTTGTGTGGCAACAAATGCAGAACAAAAAGAGGGAAGAAATCTATTAGTTTTCACACAGTTTTTTTTTTTTTTTTTGGTTTTTTATTTTTAAAATTAAACGTGTATCAGTTAATCAATTGTCCTCAGAAAAAGCAATCTGTAAATGAACTACAGGAAGGTAACATGTATATTTTTGGGCTCTATTTCTTTCTATTATCCTTTTTTTCGACCAAAAATTAATTTTTTGTTATGTTTGTTATTGTTCTATGTTGCCTTGATTTTTTTTTTGTTGTGTAGTTCAATTTGGGTTCCTGCTTACTTTTCTTGTGTCTTTATGCGATGGAGGTGATGGTTAATGGGTTTTGAGGTGTGATTAAATGTAAATTGGAGTTTTGTTTGGGCCGTAACCGTTCTTAACATTTTCCGTATACTATTTATTTTGGGATGTTATGCAACAAAGCATATCAACAAATAGTATATTGGTTTCCTTTCCTTGAGCAAGGAATTGAGTTGTGATCGAATTAAATGTTATTGTAATTTCTAGTGGTATTTTATGTTATTTTATTATATTTATTGAGTTTATATGCATGACTTAGCCGTAGTTATGATAATTTGGAAATTTATGGCATGTTCTGCATTTTAGGTTAATTCACGTAACTTTCTAACTTCATACTTATATGATTTTATCTTGTGAAATTAAGGTATTATGCAGTCTTATGAAGTGTTTTTAAGATAAGTTTCGAGCCTTACTTGCCGGGATTACCGGGAAAAAAACTAAAGGAAAGAAGAAATTAACACCAAACCGAAGACTTGAGCAAGAAATTAAGAAATTGGCCATGTGCTACGTTACGACACACAAGCATAAGAGGTTGTGGAGCCACACATATTGAGAGCAAAATGCATGCTAGTGGTTATGGATCTTCTACCATCTTCAGAAAAAGTTGTGTCTTCCACAATGGAATCTGATAAGTGAGATTTCGAGTAAGTGTTTACATAATCTTCTTCTGTCCGAAGAAATTATTCATCGAAATAATGAGTTACCATTGATATCGACACATCTGAGATCGCTAAATGTTCGGGAGTTCCTCTATTCAATCCTTTTCCTTCTTCTTGTTGCTGGATATCTCGTTCGTACACATCTTCTCTTTGTTTCTCGAGCCTATAGTGAGTTAGTGAGTTACAGACAGAGTTCGAAAAGGTCAAATCTTTGATGATTCCATCATACTTTTTCCTTGCTGTCCAAGCAATATAAACCATTTATTAGATCCGGCGGTCCACTTTATACCACGTGTCCCATACTATTTTTTTTATGCTTTCACCTGATCTTTTTTTTTCATTCAAACAACAACTTTTGGGATTTCCTGGTTTCAATTAAATACAGAGTTAGCTAAGTAGCAATCATAATAGCCTAGTGTGAGAAAATGCTCTGCCTTCTCTCCACATTTTGTGCTTAAGCACTATACCCTGTTGTTTTCATCCTCGTCGTTTTCATCCCTTGTTTTCTTGTTCCTTATTTCGTCACGCCAGTTTATGCATGTTTTTTTCATCCTACAACCTTTGTTTGTTATTGATTCTCCTACTTTTTGGGTGGATCTTTTTCAAATCTTTTTGGGTGTCTGTTAGTTATGTAGTATCCTTGTTTATTTTAGGGTTTGGTTTAGGCTACAACTTTCATCTATCCTTCCTTTTTTTTTCACTATCTTCAACATGCAGAGGTTCTTTCGTTATGTTCAGGGCCCTTATAACGTCTTCTTCATATGGTTCTTCATCATCTAGCTCTTCTTCGAAGGAAGAGCCTGGGTTTGTTATTCCAAGGCAAGGGCCTCGCTTAGAATTTGCAGATGACTTTCTTCAGAGACAACGTCAGTTTTGGTAACGTTTTATGGTGGGTTTTCTCTTGGATGTTAAATCCTTGCCGTCGCGCCGTCTCCAATCTATTATTAATGAAGCTGGGCATCTCTAAGGGGCTGTGCGAGTAATTGGTCAGACTCATAACATTTACACGCTGCAGTTTGAAAGTTTGGAGGATCGACTATTCATGCAATACCAGGGACCATGGGCAATACTAAATAAACTTTTGTTATGGATGATTGGCAGCCAAACATGATACTATTGAACTTAGAAGTGACTACCTTGCCAGTTTGGGTGCAAATCAGGGGCTTACCTTTAGAGTATTTTTCTACTCATGTAGCGGATCTTTTGGGTAGTATGGTCGGAGATGTGATTCAAGTGGATACAGCAGAACAAGATATTCGTAATTTAGACTTTTTAAGAGTTCGTGTTCGTATCGATCCTTGACCAGACACCAATCGTAAGGTGTCAAACGTGCCAAATTTAATTATACTCGAGCCTCGCAAGTATAACTATATTTATTAGAATATAGTATAGATGCTAATCCCAAGGTTGAACACTCGCGGAACTCAATGTGATGAGGTAAGAAGAATTGTGACGAAAACTATAACTTCTATTTTTGAGGGTTGTCACGATTTAATATATCTTAATGAGTCAAAACAATACTTGAGAGAAAACCCTAGAGATGGACTATCATAGTTCATTCATCATAAAGATTAGATAATAAACATGCATTTACTTTTCTTATGCTAGAACATGTATTTAAACTATAAACACAATCAATCAAACAATAGAGAGGATACAAGTTAGGATAGGTAACTCATCCAAGACTGGATTCATGAGTTATTTTGCCAAAGCTCTTCGGGACAATCTATATTTTTGTCACATCGGAACAATAATATATATATATCAATGACGCTCCTAATATGCAAATAAGATATTGTAAACCACCCTTTAGCAAACCCTAAAGAGCTACTTCGTTAATCGTGAGAGAGACAAACTCCGAGAATGTCAAGGTCCCATTACTTTAACAAAATATGATCTACTATTTATATATAACGAACTTTAACAAGTACACTTGAAAGAGTTAGTCATACCTCAAATGCAACATCAACATATGGACTTAATAACGAAACATGGTGAACTCAAGTCACATCCTTGAGGCATTCCTCAAGTATCTGCCTACTTAGTTACTCATGCTCTAAGATGAGAACTATTCTATTCTAAAGAGAGAATTGGATCGATCTGGAGTTTTCTTCGTAAATTGGTGCCTTGAGCGTAGAATGACGACCTCTATTTATAGTGTGGAGTAGTGTGCTTGATCCGCAAGTCCAGGGGAAAATTTCACCTCTGGGCCGTGGGCTGCGCCGGCGGCCCAATACGAAGGCGCAGCGAAATATCTGCGATATTTCGATTATATCTTCGTATCTTGAATCGTAGCCGTGCAAAACATACTCTACTGCTTCTGAATATTCTGAGCCGCAGATTTCCAATTTGAGCCGCTGGCTCAAAGAGGCGGCGCAGATCCAGACTCTTCTGAAGCTTATCTGCTGACGTCATATTCCAGAATATTCCTGAGCCGTGTGAATCCCGTGTCTGGGCCGGCAACCCATGTGGCGGCGCAAAGATATTTTGTGCTCAACGCGATCTTCTAGAATATTTTGATATTTTCCTCTTGGTTTGGCCCTGTTTGGATATCTGAAACACTAAATAAACCATTAAGTAGCACCTATTTATAAAATACAATAAATAACGTTAATTAACTCATTTTATCCACTTTATTCCACCATACCTTAGTGTTGTCCTTAGCATATTAATTGGTCTAATTCTAATATATTATTATTATAAACATACCAAAAGAAGACCAAATAACTTGTTCACTTTTGGGCTGATCAAATCCCCCACACTTAAGACTTTGCACTCCTGAGCAAAGGTACGAAGTAGAAGAAGAAAGAATATGCCAAAGAATCAAGGAACTTTCCCAAGTTCATGATTCAAGGCCAGCACATAGCCACAAACTATAGCTAAAGAATTCACTAAGCAAGTAACCAAGTAGAGTAGTGTAATCCAATTTTCATAAGACCAATTCCATAAGTGTATCACTCTCCTCACTAATTGGGTATCATTTCTCTCTAGTCATGCCTTAGACTAAGTTCCTACCATAAGCTTGTAGAAATTCTCAAAGTCTCCACTTTAGGTGAAATAATGATTCTTAATCAAGAGGACTTTAATAGGGTTGTAATGTTATGGGAAAGGCTAATATATATGGAAAGAAATATAGGGAGAAAAGAAAGGAAATCGGTGTTTACTTTTAAAATTCCTCTTCAAGTTTTCCTTAACAATTCAACTCCACTTATCCAAAGAAAGTAGCTAGCTCACTTGTAAAGCTCATTTGAGTCATTTGGCATAGGACTCTACTCTTTTGACTGGCCAGTCTTTTCTCTTGATAGGCTCTTATGATAATACTTTGATTACTTGAGCTTTCTCAAAGATACTTTTGTTTGCTCGACTTATATATATTTTTTTCTTTTGTCGAGATCTTTTGTATATATATATATATTTTTTCTAATAACTTTGCTAGCTAAATTCACCTTTGAGAATTGAATTGAAAAGTCCATCTCTACGAGACAGTTTATAAGTACACCTTAGTGTATAGGCTCAAAGGGGCTAACAAAGGATATATTTGGTAACTGGCTAGTGTTTGGGATAAAGGGGTTGAAGAAACAAATGCCTCTATCATATTAATAATCATCAAATCTAATAAGCTTTAACCAAGAATTAAGACAAGTTCTAGAGAAAACAAATCTAAGAGACTAATCTCTCTATATTTTATATTGTATTATGTATTATATAGGCTTAATCTTCCAACTAGGCTGGGTTTCTCTCAAATTGGTCTATAAAAATCAAACAATACTACTAAACTTAGAAAATTACTTAGATTATTCAAAGGCTATAGAAAATAACTAAGACTAAACTCTTATCATGAATATAGAAGTATTCACTCAATAAATCGAGAGTCGATGATCCTATGGAGTAAAAGAACGGCAGGGGTCGAGTGAACGGTGGAAAATGAAGTGAGTGCCCTCTGATCATCTTCAGCAGGATAGGAACCATCGAGGTATCGATAGATGAGATGTCCAAGGGATGCGACGTTGGTTCGATCTCTTTGGAAAGAGCAATTGGGCACAGAACGACATCCAAATACAAGATTGATTGTATTGGGGGAACAATCCACATAGGTTCCTCGGAGATAAACTCTATCAAGGTGAGCAATATCGGTATGGGAGTAAAATTCCCAAACCTTATTGAGACTGCCCTTGATAGTTGGTTCAAAAAGTCCGTGAATATGTCTCTCTCTAATGGCGAGGTTGAGTTCGTCGATTGCGGGATCGGAGAAGTTGATTCCTTTTTCAGCGTGAACGGGAAGATGACGAATAAAATCATCATGATAACTCTTCGCTCGGGTGCTCTTGAATTGGGCCATATCTATAGATCAATAATTATAATTAATATTATAATTATCGGGAATCCAGAAAACTCTACGAAAAACGATCTAGACATTACAAACTCATCTCAAGTCACTAAAAAACTTGATCGATCAAACAAAATTTTCATTTGGGGCTGTGTCGTCAGGTTCCGCCGCCGGCTCAGAAACCGGCACAAAACATTTTTGTGACTTTTTCAAAAAGTTCGAGCGAATTCACGAAAAATCGGAATGACTTACCTTGGATTTGAGAGGAAACTTGAAAAGAGAAGGATTTTAGCTCTCAAGAAAGTGTTCTAGGAGCTTTAGAAGTTTAGAGAAGTGATTATGAGTGTTGTGAGAAGCTTAGAGGTTTGATGGGGTATTTATAGGGTGTAAATCTAAGATATTCCTAATATATTCGTCAAATCTGCGCGATTTAAATCTGAATTTAAATCAGATTTGATAGAGTTTAATCGAGTTTAATCGCGATTAAACTCCTAAAATAATTTGACGTTGAGCCGCCAGGTGCGCCGCCGGCGCAAAAACAAAAATTAAAAATTTTTATTTTTGACACTTGGCTGCCAGACTCTAACTAAAATTTAAAAACTAAAAATACGAGTACTAAGAATGAAAAATGCTAGAATTTTTCTACTACAAATTCTAGAGTCCTTAACTACGAATTAGGGTTGGGATAACCCTCTTCTTCCCCCACACTTACGCGGAAACCATGTAAGTGGGAAAAAGGCATCGCGTAACATCTTCAGGGTGGCCTGAAGGTTTCGTGGCGGATTTTCACGAGGTATCTGTTGGAGATTGTGCCCTAGGGCCAATCATGTTATGTATATGTTTTGAACATATGTTTGATTAATTTATAGTTGATAATTTATGTCGTTATCATATTATTAGCATGTTTACTATGATAGAAATCCGTAATTAATTATAAGATAATTAGTCTGAACAGTCCCTGGTCGCTCATTTAAGTGGGAACTTGAAATGAACTAAGACCAGCATGACCTCGTGTTGGAGATTGTGCCCTAGGGCCAATCATTTTATAGATATGTTGAGAACATATCAATTAATTTATGGAGATAAATTAATGGTTATCATATTATTAGCATGTTTACTATGATAACAATCCGTGATTAATTATGAGATAATTAATCTAAACTGTCCCTGGTCGCTCATTCAAGTGGGAGCTTGAACTGAACTAAGACCAGCATGACCTCGGTGCATGAGATGCACGCACTAGATGCTGGGACGAGAGTCATGGTGCAATTACGTAAGGTGGTTACGAGTTGCTGGACTGACCCGGAGAGTCCTGCATGGGTTTAGTCATCAGCTTGCCTCTCTTGTACACCTGTCACGACGCCTTAGACCTGAGGTCATCATTATTCCGGCGTTGCAGTTGTCAGACTTTGGCTTAGTCTAACGCTGCCCGTAACAGGGTAGTCATAAGGGCTAAGTACGGGTTTGGTTGATTGCCGTGCTGAGGAATGTGGACTGACCAAAATTGGGATTTTGTTCCCCATTAAATTGGGAGATATCTTACTGGGCCCCTCGATGAGTCTGTCCAGGAAATGCATGGCCATGCTAGATATTGGGACTTACTCAAGGAGATCGAGAAAGTAAAGGTTTGGATCATGGGTGACTTTCCCGTGCCTGGTCCATGACCAAGATATCGCAGAACAATAGGGTCGGTGCCATGGAGGTACTAAGGTTAAGTCGGTTTTGGTAAAAACCGATAACTCACGGTTTTTGGGTAGTTGTGATGGCTTGCTAGAGTCCGCTCACAGCTTGTAGGTCATGAGATGCCCTACTGCCAACTTCACGTGGGGCCTGCTGGGTCACACACGAGCAGGAACAGGACACCGTTCAAAAGGGACACGAATTAGGGTTAATTCGTGGGTCACTCCGGTGGCACGATTTAAGACAAAGAGGAAATGTCTGGGACATTATGTCTTGTCTTAATTGATCTACAGTTGTGAAGTATTTAAATTTGTGAGACAAATTTAAATATAATAATTGTTAAATAATTAATTTGGATTAATTATTTACAATTAAAATATTAAGGAAAAATAATTCAGATAAGGTTCCTAAAAGTTAGGAAATTATTGAATTATAAAATTCCCTAATATTGGCATGAGGGTGGCGCCTCTTTTATGATATTTAGGTTAATAAAATTGTTTTATTAATTTAAATAATAATTTGAATTCAAAAGATTTGATAGAGATATCAAAAGATTTGAATTCAAAAGAGGATCTTTGGTGAGTCATGCTTTCTTAAGAGTTAAGGAAGGTTTTTGATTTATAAAATTCCAAAGAAATTTTAGAGGCATATGGCACATCTTAGGTGGGTCCCATGGGAGATTTGATCTCTCATTTTGATTCTCTAAGATTATGATTTGAATTTAAATTTAATATTATGGTAATATTATAATTTAAAATTCAATTCATGAAAGCCATTATTATTATAATTTAGAATTATAATAATGCTCTAAAAATAATTATAAAAACCCTAGGGCTAGGCGCCTAGGTCAAGCCACCATGAGAGAATTCATTTGTGCAATTTTCATCCTCCTAGTTGAGAGAGATAGAAAATTCGCCTCCTTCAAAAACCCTAGCTTCCAAGTGAGGAAAAATTTGGTTCTCAAGAGTTGAGAGGGGAAAATCGAGTTGGCCTAAGAGTTAGGCAATTCGATTTGTGGTTGCCAAATTAGGGTTTGTGAGAGAAGGAAAAACAAGAAGAGTTCTTGTGGGGAATTCCCTTGCGCCACCTTTTGGAGTTTGAATCAAGAAGGAGTTCTTGAGTTCAAACACACTGTAGATTGGTCCCTAGTTCTTTTGGAGAAAAGAACTGAAGGCTAGCACCTTGGTGCCCGAAGAAACTGTTCGTGTGGATTACTGGCAGAGGGAGAACGCTGGGAGTGGGCTCCTTGGACACGCCTTGTACAACCAGAGGATTGAAACTCGTGAGGTATACCACTATCTATAAAAGTTTTAAATTCTACTAGCGGATCCGTTCGGGAATTTTAGGACCTAGCGTGTTTTATTTTAATTTTATATTTGCTTCCGCTGCGTTAGGTGCCTACAATTCCCAACACCTCGGTGTATAGAGATACATGCACTAGATGCTTTACGAGAGTCATGGTGCAATTATGTAAGGGGTTACAAGTTGCTGGACCGACCCTGAGAGTCCTGCATGGGTTTAGTCATTAGCTAGCCTCTCCTGTACACCTGTCACGATGCCTTAGACCTGAGGTCTTAACTATTCCGGCATTGTAGTTGTCGAACTTTGGCCTAGTCCAACGTTGCCCGTAGCGGGGTAGCCATACAGGCTAGGTACGGGTTTGGTTGATTACCGTGCTGAGGAATGTGGTTGACCAAGATGGAATTTTGTCCCTCATAGAGATGAGAGATATTTAACTGGGCCCCTCGATGAGTCTGTCCAAGGAATGTGTGGCCACACAGGGAATTGGGACTAACTTAGGAAATCGAGAAAGTTATGGTTTGGATTAAGGATGACTTTCCCGTGCCTTATCCAGGACCAAAATATCGTGTGACAATCGGGATCAAGACAAGGTGGTACTAAGGTTAAATCAGTTTTGATAAAACGATAACTCACGTGTTTTGGGTAGTCGTGATGGCTTGTTAGAGTCCGCTCTCGACTTGTGAGTCATGGAGATGAATTGCTGCCAACTTCACGTGGGACCTGCTAGGTCACACATGAGGAAGATCTAGACACCGCTTAAAGGGACACGAATTAGGGTTAATTCGTGAGTCACTCCGGTGACACAATTTAAGACATAACTAAATGTCTGGGATATGAAGTCTTGTCTTAAATAAAATCTATGATTGAGATATTTAAATTTGTGGGACAAGTTAAAATATATTAATTCTTAAATAGTTAATTGGATTATTCTATTTACAATTATAATATTAGGGAATAATAAATCAGATAAGATTCCTAAAAGTTAGGAGATTATTGATTTATTAAATTCACTAATATTAGGACAAAGAGGATTGAGGGTGGCGCCTCATATAGGTGATTTTAATTAATGAAAATGTTTTGTTAATTAAAGTCATGACTTGGATTTGAATTTGAATTCAAAATTTGATTTTGATATTCAAGATTCAAAAGTTGAATCAAAGATATTAAGGTAATATTTTAATTCAATATTGTTGGAAGATAATAGGTTGGTTATAACTTCCTAAGAGTTATGATTGTTATTTTGATTTATTAAATTCCAAGGAAAATAAAGGGGAGATGGCGCATGGCACTGTGGATCCAAGGGAAGATTTGATCTTCCATTTGATTCTCAAAGATTGCATTTTGAATTCAAATTAAGATATTAAGGTGATATTTTAATTAAGAATTCAAGTCCTAAAATTGTGATATTATTGTAATCTCATAATTTTATAATTTGATAATCCACTAATAAAGGGAAACCCTAAATTATAATTATCAAAATTCCCCAAACTATATAAAACATAGGAGCATGTAGACTTTGAATATAGCACACACAAACAAGTGAGGTTTTGACTTCTTGTGAGACAAGAGAGCAAAAGTCGACTAACCCTAATCCTAGAGAGAGAAATTCGAACTTCTCCAAGAGAGAGAGTGAATTCGAGTTGTCCCAAAACTAGGGTTTTGTGAGAGAAAAACAAGAAAGGGTTCTTGTTTCATGCGCCACCTAGAGTCTTGGTTCAAGAATTGTTCTTGATCACCAAGAACCGTAGATTGGAGTCTCGAGTTCTTTTGGAGAAAAGAACTGAAGGCTAGCACCTTGGTGTCATCAAACTGTTCGTGTGGATCACCGACAGAGGAAGGACGCTTGGAGTGGACTTCTCTGAATCGCAGTATTTCAAACCTGTCGATTGAATTGAGGTATACTTCTTCCTTTACTGGTTTAAACTCAATTGTTGGATCCTGTAGGAAATCACAAAGCACTGCGTCGTTTTATTTTTAAATTATTAAATTTTTGCTTCCGCTGCGCGCTTTGGTCCCTTGTGATTTCCCAACAGTATTCGCCTATTCTTCGCTTGGCAGAGATCCTTTGTCCACATAGGTTGCCATCCTCGTCCTTGAAGAGTGTGGCTCGGGTAGGCTTTAGCACCACCTTCCTATTTTTAAGGTTTTTAAGTTTTATGCGTGGTTGATACCTAGTTTTCTTATTTATCCTAAACCTACGTGTTTTTTGAAATTTAGTCCTATAGTAGTAATCTTGCATGATAAGACGATAAAATGCATATTTATTTGCGAGCGTACCTTTTTTCGTGATCCCTGCATCATCGACGAATGATCCAACGCGCTGATTCATGTCTTCGATTATTATTCCTTTCATCTTCGGATCGAGCACCTTGTCTATGCCTATGAAGTCCACATGAATCCTTTCGGTTGCGTTCTTGCACATGGCATCTACATTGTGGAGCCATTCTTCATCACTTAGGCATTCAGCACCTATGCCTAAGTTTTTGCATGAGCACATGGAGAGCATGATTCTTGGCCTTTTTGTTGCTCTTATCTCCTTGTCTGCAAAATTAGAAACACTATAGCACGAAGCTATAGTTGGGTTAGTCTGGCACACAGGCTGCCCCACAGCCTTGTGCTTGGAAATATTTTCTCTAAGTGCTGGTTTCTCTTTTACTTTGGGAGTTATGGGGTCTTCCTCCTCTTCCTTGAAAAGTGAACTAATGTTAATGTCTCCAAGGTCTGTTTCAGGTATATGTAAGCCAGGGTCAGAAGGTTCTAAGTTCAAAAGAGTTTCAAACTCAAGTTCCTCTCTCTTTGGCCTTTCTCCTAGGGTTTTGTTGGATGTACAAATACTTCGTATTTCCAACACGGAGTGTTCATCAGATTTCTCCGCCTCGTACATCGTGAGTGTGATGTTTTGATGTCCATTATCCATAGTGATCTTTCCATCCTTCATGCTAATATTAACATTAGTGGTCCGTAGGAAAGGTCTGCCAAAAATTATAGTGTAATCGGTAGCTCTATTGCCACCGATGTCTAGGACATAAAAGTCAGCGGGAAAGATTAGACCTTTCACCTTGACCAAGACATCTTCTACTATTCCTAGGGGACGTCTGCTGCTTTTGTCGGCTAATTGCAGAATCAAGCCTGTGTCCTTAAGTCCATCCATATTCAAAAAATCATAGACTGACTTGGGCATAAAATTGATAGCTGCTCCTAAGTCCAACAATGCTCCATTGACTACGGCTTTTCCTATCATGCAAGGGATGGTGAATGAGCCAGGATCCTTGTGTTTTATAGGTATCTTAGGGTTTAAAAGGGCTGAAATGGTAGGGCTTAGTTGAAGTTTCCTTTGAGATGTTTTCCTTTTCTCAACTAAGTCTTTAAATACTTTAGTGTATCTAGGGACTTTCCTAACCAAATCTAATAAGGGTGGAGTGACTTTTAGTTTTCCTAATAAGTCTTCTAGTTCCTTATCCTTTTTATCCTCTAATTGTTCCTTAGTCATTACATGAGAGCTTGGAAATGGCAGGTCTTCTACCTTGGTTTCTACCTTAGTTTCCAATTCATTCACAACATGAGTTTCTTCCTTTTTCTTCTTGTAGTTAAAACCAAAGAAGAATTGGGCATACCTAGGGTGCTTTTCTATCATAGCCTTAAAGTTTTCTCCACCTTTGATCTCTATGAATATTTCTTCAGGCTTAGGCTCTTCTAGGGGTTGCACTAAGGTCTCTTGAGCAGGATTTTCTACAGGTTCGGTTTCTCTAGTGGTAATGGCATGAACTACCTTAGAACTACTAGGGGCACTAATGTTGTTTACTTTAACATCGGTTGCTCGAACAAAAGCTTGTTCAAGATCATTGTGCTTCCTTTTCATAACGTCCATCTCTTTAGAAAGAAGATCGATCCTTTGCCCAAAATCATTGAATCTCTTCGAAGTTCGAGCTTCGGATTCTTCAAACTTCCTAGTGAGGAGTTGAGTGTCAGTTTCGGTTGAAGAGAAGTTTTGTCTTTGAGGAGCTGGGTTATTAAAGCTTTGGTTTTGGAAATAATTTTCAGTCCTAAATCTATTATCAAATCTTCTAGGAAATTGACTAGGGCCTTGTTGATACATGGCCGAAACTTCCTCGGGTTGATGGGGACATTCCCTACTTCCATGTTGATATGAATCGCACACGGAGCAAGGTGCGGTTACAAGAGTGACTTTTCTTGGCGAAGAAGCTAATTTGGCATTCATTTCCTTGACATCCATAGCTAGACTGTCCATGTCAGATGCCAACTTTTCCATCATCGGGTCTGACTCATTGGTTGCTATTCCCTTGACGGCACGGGTACGTCTTCTTCGGTTTTCTCGCTTGAGGGTGACTTCCTTGATTAGTTCCCACGCAGTCTCAACATCTACCTTTGTAATGGATCCATTAGACGCGGCATCAATGTGATCAGCCTCGTCATCTAGGAGTCCACTACAAAAGTATTCCACTAATTGTTCCTCAGTGTATTGGTGATTGGGACACTTAACTAAAAGGTCTTGGTATCTAGTTAGGTACTCGAGTAACGTCTCGTTATCTCGTTGTTCTATGGCTGAGATTTGTTGTTTAGCGGCAGATGCTTTGACTTCGGGAAAGTATTTATCGAGAAAAGATCTTCTAAGATTTTCCCAGGATAGGTAAGCTGTCCGTTCATAAGTTCCTAGATGAGTATACCAATCTAACGCCTTGCCTTCGAGTGTGAGATGGAATACTTTCCACATCACGTCCTCTATGCTTGGTGCTGGTGGTTTCATGGTTCAGCAGTGAAGATACAAATTATTCAGGTGAGTAAAGGGATTTTCACTGGCCAACCCATGAAATTTTGGTAATCCATTGAAAAGTGGTCCTTTGATCTCAAAATCCGTTTGGATTTGAGTGAACACATTTCGCCGAACCTCATACTGTTCGTTAGATTGGGATGCTTCTCTTATAGATCTTCTCGGTCTAGGTTGTCCATTGCCTAGACCTTGATTTTGGCGAACTTCTTCGCGTTCTTGATTGCCTAGCCTACGATTATTGTCTGAATTTTCCATTTGTTCTACTCTTTTATTCTTTTTTATGGATCTTAGTGTTTTATTCAAATCTGGATCTAGGGGAACTAAAGGCTCTATAGGTTTCCTAGGCATATACTAGAAAGAAAAATAATAATAAAAGAAAATAAAGACTAAATAAAATAAAATGAATAAAATTAAAATAGACTCAAACAAATTAAACAAATAATAAAAGACTGAAAATAAAAACAAGACTAAAAATAATAAAAATAAAATTCGACTTAAAAAATAAAGACCCAAAATAAATAAAAATAAAGACTCAAAATTTCGAAAATAACAGACTCAAAAAGAAAAAGACTTAAAAAGAAAAAGACTCAAAAATAATGAAAAATTAAAGACTCTAAAACAAAATAAAGACTAAAAAACAAATTACAATTTTTCTTAGGAACTCAAGAAAGGGTTCCCCGGCAATGGCGCCAAAACTTGATCGGACACCCGTCGTAAGGTGTCAAACGTGCGAAATTTAATTATACTCGAGCCTCGCAAGTATAACTATATTTATTAGAATACAGTATAGATGCTAATCCCAAGGTCGAATTCTCGCGGAACTCAATGTGATGAGGTAAGAAGAATTGTGAATCTCGTGTGAATATTCCTGAGCCGTGTGAATCTCGTGTCTGGGCCGGCGGCCCACGTGGCGGCGCAGAGATATTCTGTGCTCAACGTGATTTTCTAGAATATTCTGATATTTTCTTCTTGGTTTGACCCTGTTTGGATATTTGAAACACCGAATAAACCATTAAGTAGTACCTATTTATAAAATACAATAAATAACGCTAATTAACTCATTTTATCCACTTTATTCCACCATACCTTAGTGTTTCCCTTAGCATATTAATTGGTTTAATTCTAATATATTATTATAAACATACCAAAAGAAGGCCAAATAACTTGTTCACTTTTGGGCTGATCAATCCTGCTCAACCTTTATTAATGGGTGTGTACATTTTGCTGGATAATCATCGCACTATTTGGGTGAAGTTTCGTTATGAGCAAATTTTTGGTATTTGTCGGCAATGTGGATGTATTGGTCATGTTGCAAAGGATTGTCTTAAATCACAATCTTATGTGAAAGCAATTATAGATGATCAAAAAAGGAACCTTCGTCAACAATTTAACATAAATCCTTTTGTGATATTGATCTACTTTGTTTACTCCTTTTGTTGTAGCATTTCAAGGAAGGCGCCATGACCAGAGTTTTTTTTTTCCAGAAATCATGATCAACATAACAGTAATTGCGACACTTATGATAGACATTCATCTATGCTCTGTCGTTCTCACTCACCTCCTAGTTTGTCGGCTCCTCCAATGAATATAGTTCAAGCACCATTACCAGAAGATTCATCATCCAACTCAGATGCATTGTATAAGGAAAATCCTCCTACTGGCAGCTCTGATGAAGATCCTAAAACTCCCTTAGATTATCATGACCTAACTAATCCTATGGAGGTAGATCCTATTTCCATGCAGCCTCCATCTTCTACACTTCATGCTTCTTTCATTTCAGAAATTCGTGGCACCTCTTCAACTATCCACGTGGCCAATGAGGTAAATTTGTCAAATGATTCTGATCTTAATCATGTAGTGGAGTCTGCTGCTAGAGTTACTTCAGAGTCAAGTACTCAAGTTATCGCATCTCATTCCAATTATCCCATCTCCAATACTATGGCGGTTAATTCCACTAATTTACTTGGGGGCCCACCACTTCATATTATGCTAATTTGGAAATACCTTCAAAATATGGAAAATGCCATGTGGAACTCTCTTATCACTCATTTGCTTCAGAATGGGCCTTCATCTCAAGTCCAACAAGCATTAATCTCACTTACACATGTTGATTTTATTGGGGCTTCTAATTCATTCCAGCTTTGAGCCCATACTTTCCTTCCACCTGAGACTGTTTTTGGGCTAGTAGTTCCTCGCCACCTTAATAATTTCACTTGGTCCATGTTTCCTTCTCCTTTCATCTCAAGGCCAAATTTTCATTTTTGAGATAACAGTCTGTTGTTCTTCCCTTCTTGTTCAGGCCCATTTCTTTACTCTGTCCTGAATTGGTTTTTCACACTTACATGGGCTGCTACTCGTTCACACTCTTAGTGTAACATCTCGATTTTCGAAAAAGGACTTATTTGAAAGAAAAGAAGAGGGTTATCCGTTGAAAAGTAAGGATTTTGAGATTTTTCCTATTTGAGAGCGATGTAGTTAACAATCGAATTGATGTCCGAAAATTTAATTGGTTTTGTTGGGTTTTTCCCTCATGAATTAGACATTCAAGGGTGAAAATGAGATTCCCGCTTTGATGGTCATTGTGGATGAAAGACGTGAAAGGGAAGTAAAATATGTTTAAGTTATTGGTGACATCTTTGTTACTTGATCTTTGTATTTTTCTTGATCTCCTTCCCCTAAGATTTATGGTAGATGCAGTCCTTGTTTCGTTTGTCAAATATAAATGTTGTTCAGGGTTGTAAGCGATGTGGTTAGTAAGAGTGATTGTGTTCTAACTCTTACAATGCTCATAGCAGCTCCTTGGAACTAAAATATGTTGTAAGAAAGGATAAACAGAGATAACATTGTGTCATTTGATTGTTCTACTGAAGGTATAATGTTGAGTTTGAGTTGTGATTCGTTAAGAGTGTTTGGTATCGAGTGGTCAGAAGATTGAAGAAGAATAGTTTTCTTGAAACCAGAATGAGGTGAAACTTTGTGAGAATTCGGATTTGCAGAGAGAGCATGATAATAGTACCCTAATCAGATATAATTACCTTTCAAGGGGAAAAATAAGTGGATTTATCGAGTAGCAAGAAGAATAAGTTAAGAACTGAATACTTTGATAAATTAGTAAATAAAGGAAGTTGTTGTAATGACTCGCCCTAGAGAGGAAGTTAAATGTTTGTGTAGAATAACTAAAAGTGAAGGTTGATAGTGATAAGACAAAGATTACTGGTCACTTGTAGGTGACAAAGTAAATTTGAAGTTGAAGTGAGAAGATTCGAAAGGCTCCTGAATTAGAGTGCGTAAGGATAATATGAAGGTTCTTAATTATCGAGATTTGTTATTGTAGTTCATTAGGAGAATAAGGTTTGAAATGGAGCGGATCTTAAGCGATTTGGTTAAAATTCTTTAATATCATTTCGGCTGTAAGTGGTGTTATGGTGAAAGTTTTGGAAAATTTAATATTTTAAGATACAATTGATATGAGGCAGGTTGGGAGTTGTCTAAGTGATCTGAAATTTTGAGAAATTGATGTGTTGCAACGTAGTCACAGAACTAGTAAATATTTGTACTTTGAAGAGAACAGAGATTAGTGATCGAAGTGAGAAATAAAGAAAATTGGTGTTAACAGAGGATAAATGTAGTAATCATAAAAAGAAATTAGTGATGTGGGAAATAGAGTTAAAAAAAAATGAATGAAGGGCGTTTGTTTGGGAATTATTTCTATTGTAAATGTGGAGAGATTTTACAGAGTTTGTAAACCTAGAGATCGAAGGAAAACAATTTTCAGAGATTCGAATAGAATGGAACTTTGTATGGGTTCTGGTCACAAAAAGTATTTAGCAGTTGCCATAACTGTAGGAAAGAATTAGGCGTTGGTTGTTTCAGTGAAATGGAAAATTGTCTGAGTCGTAGCATGTTTAATCCCAAGACGAGAAGTTGACAGCTCATGGAAGCAACTGGAGATAAAGGATAATAATGTTAAGAAAAGAACATTAATTATTAAAGATTATTATTTGAATATTGGTCATAGGTAGCGGGGGAGCTAGAATCAAGAGCTTAAAGTCTCAATGATTAGTAAATCAGAGTTGCGCAGCGAAGGTATAGCGAGTTTGGCCCTAAACCTTGTGGTAATGATTTAATAAAGAAAGTAGAGATTGAAGTTGGAGTAACACATGAAGGATTTTATCAAGATTTCTTAGTATTGTTTTGACTGTAAATGGTATTATGATGGAATTAATTAAGGAATAGAACATTTGGAGGCAGAGGTGGCTTAAGGCAAGTTAGAAAACTAATTTGAACGAACAGAATTTTTGGAAAAAAAAAACTGTGTTGCAACAAGGAAATGAATTTAGTAGATGCAAGTACCTCAGGAAGAAAGTACAAATGTGAAGGTCACTGAAATGAAAATTGAAAAGAGAGTGGTAAATCAAAATATTGATGATGGAATTGAGTTTGATAACACAAGGTGTGAGTTCTGAAATTTCAAAGGAAATAAAGAGACCACATGAGAGTGTGAAGTTGAAATTTTTGTCAAAGCAAAGCGGTAATTGCAGGGTAATTCGAGAAGAGTTGAGAGAAAACTAATAAAATTTTGAAGTTTCCGAATTGTCGAAGCTTAGTCTAGATGAAATGGAAGATTCAACTGTTAAAAAGTAGTTCGAATCTATGATGAAAATCATTAAAGGGGTATTAAAGAGATGTATGTATTCCAATGGGAGTGAAGATAGAATGGTTCTTTCTACGAAGATAGAATGGTTCTGAATGTTTTTCATCGAAAGACAATCGTTAATGATGAAATTTCGAGGACGAAATTTTATTTAGAGGGGAAGAATGTAACATCTCGATTTTTGAAAAAGGACTTATTTGAAAGAAAATGAAGTTTGGGTGATCTTAAATAATTATAAGAGAGTAATTTCTAAGAGGATGTTGGGGGAAGGGGATAAAGTAGGGTAAGATGAGTGGAAATATGGGGTAAATGTTGAGTGGGAATTCATAAGGGACTAAATTGAAAAGTATAGAGGTTAATGTAATTTTTGGTAAATGAGAGTTTGTGTAGAATCCCATTGAGAAAAGGGACTAAATTGAAATATTTAGAAGTACTTAGAAAATAAAAGAAAATGATTTGTGGTCTACACTCTACAATATTATGAAAAGGATTAAAATAGAATAAATAAGTGTGTGAGAAGAAGTTTAAAAATGATTTGAAACTTGAAGGGATGAGATTGGAAAGAAAATAAGAATTTAAAGGGTTAAGTGAGATAATTAGAAAGATTGGGGGGAAGAAATGTAGTTTTCCCCTAAGTGTTTTAAAACACACTTATAAGAGGAAGGAGACGAGGGTTTGGCCGAGAGAAGGAGAAATTTTCGCAGCAAAACAGAGTGAGGGGCGGTGGAGAGACAGGGGCAGAAAGATTAGTCCATATCTTTACATCCAACGATCGGTTTTTGACATTCTACCCCTTGAATCGAAGCATAGAACGAGGCGAAACTAACCTTTGTTTCAGTTTGCAATTCCAACGGTTGGATTGAGAAAGAAGAGAGATCGAAAAATGACGCTCAAACTTGAGAAGTGCAGAAAATTCTGGTTTAGGGACTAAATCGTTCCTAGGTAGGGTTACATCTCTTTTCTCCTCTTTACAACTCCTCTTTCTCTTCATTTTTGTTGGTTGTGAGTTCATGGCAAAATTTTGAATCATGAGAGCAGTGTTGAAACTTGAAAGAAAAGATGATTATTTGATGGTTTGAGGTATTTTGAGTTGAAATTTGGAAGATTAGATGAGTTGTTTGCAAGAGGAAAAGTGTAACAAATGATAGGGTTTTGGGATTGAATTCTTGAGAGAAGTGGCTTAGAATTGATGTTTGATGTGTTAATAAATGTTTTTGATGTTTAAACTTGAGTTTTGGATGAGTTTTAGCCTTGGAAAGATGAAATTTTGGCCCAAACCGCTGCTGCCCTGTTTTGCTCTGTTTTTCACCTAGGTTTTCTGGTTTTCTGCAGAATTTCTGTGTTCTTTTAAAAAAAAATTATGTTTTGGTCCAAATGGTTTCTTTTGCTTATAAATGGATGTTTTGGACTATTTTGAGACAAAATCCTTATGAGAAATAACTTTGGAATGTCAAACAAAAACCTTTTGGGAAATGATTTTGAAATATGATTGAAATGTATGAATTGGAAATTATATGAATTTGTGATAATGATGATACAATTGAGAAATGAAATTGTGTAGCTAGATGTTATTTGGTATAAAAAGGAATTTTAGAATAAATGATTATGAGTTATTTGTGTTGTTGGAAACCAAGTTTTGGGAATATTATTTATTTATATTATGGAAAATGTTGTGAAATAGTTTGTGTTATAGAACTTAAGGATGAAATTCCTCACTTGTTGATTTTATCATGGATAGTATTATCTTGGAAATATACATATGAATCATGGAAATTTTATATTTGGAAAGGCTTTGTGATGATATAACTTGGAAATTTGAATATGTAATGTGATGGATAATGAAAATGGAAAGAATTGTGTCATGATTACCCGAGGGTGGATTCCCTCCCCTTTTATTCGCGATGAATATTTGGGTAACGGCTATGGTGGATTCCATAGTTGGCCTAAGGTGGATTCCTTAGGTGACAGGCTGATTGGTTTGTGCGCACACCGGGGGACGCTCCGGAAAGCCTAGGTCGAGATGACCATTGGAAATATAATCATGACAATGTTTATTATACCGACTATACCAATTGGTATCACGGGTGTCGGGTGCCGCGCGGGCACGGTCGGTAGTATATGTGTTTTGATATTGTACGTCTAATGAGTATTTTGAAAGAAAGACGGTTTATAGTGTTGTGAAAAAAAAATGTTATGTAAATATTATTATTTTTTATTATATTTATATTGAAATTGTTACGTTAAGTATGATTCTTGAAAGAGAGATAATATGATGATATTTATTGTGTTGAGATTGACATATGAATAATGTTATGAATTGTTGTAAATACCGACAAATTTGTATTGAAGGTTGTAGTTGTTTGAGGATTGGTGGTAAAGTAGAAGATTTGTAACTCTACTGAGAATTTGTTCTCACCCCTTCCACATTTCAGTTTTTATTGTGCAGAGACGAACAAATAGTGGTCCAAATTGTGGTAGTAACCCATTGGCTGAGGATTTACACCAAGCTCTTTGATTTCTGTTAGTTTTTGGTAGGTTATTAACTGATAATTATAGTTATGTATGTGCTGTTCTGGGCCCTGCGTGGCTGTTTTGGGGCGGAGCTCCTGTATTGTATTGTATATAGATGAGACAGATTCTATAGTGAGCTGTAATCTTGTTTTATATTATAAGGTGTTACACTTAGATGCTTAGCCACCGTATTCATCCCACTCCTTTGTTTCGCTTGAATCTGTTCTCTACACCGTTTCGACCTCTCCCTTCATCTCCTAAAAAGCGTTGAGTTCATTCCTCTTCTTCACTCTACCCTTTTAAAAAGCGCAAATATATATTTGATGGAGGCTCATCTAGGAAGCTCCAGGGCCAAGTAATCTCTTTATCTTTTCCTCATTACACTCGTCCTCCCAAATTACTTAAATTGCGCCATTTGTTATCGGCTTCTGATGGAGATTGTGCCCTAGGGCCAATCATTTTATATGTGTGAACATATTGGTTGACTAATTTATGGATGATAAATTGAGTCGTTATCATATTATTAGCATGTTTACTATGATAAAAATCCCTGATTAATTATATGATAATTAGTCTAAACTGTCACTGGTCGCTCATTCAAGTGGGAACTTGAAATGAACTAAGACCAGCATGACCTCGGTGAATAGAGATACATGCACTAGATGCTTTACGAGAGTCATGGTGCAATAAGTAAAGGGTTACGAGTTGCTGGAGCGACCCGGAGAGTCCTGCATGGGTTTAGTCATTAGCCAGTCTCTCCTGTACACCTTCATGATGCCTTAGACCTGAGGTCTTGACTATTCCAGCGTTGTAGTTGTCAAACTTTGGCCTAGTCTAACGTTGCCCATAGAAGGGTTGCCATAAGGGCTAGGTACGGGTTTGGTTCATTGTCGTGCTGAGGAATGTGGTTGACCAAGATGGAATTTTGTCCCTCATTAAAGATGAGAGATATTTAACTGGCGCCCTCAATGAGTCTGTCCAAGGAATGTGTGGCCACATAAGGAAATGGGACTTACTCAGGAAATCGAGAAAGTTGTGGTTTGGATTAAGGATGACTTTCCCGTGCCTTATCCATGACCAAAATATCGTGTGACAATAGGGTCTATGACAAGGTGGTACTAAGGTTAAATCGGTCATTTTGATAAAACGATAACTCACGTGTTTTGGGTAGTCGTGATGGCTTGCTAGAGTCCGCTCTCGACTTGTGAGTCATAGGGATGGCTTGCTGCCAACTTCACGTGGGGCCTGTTGGGTCACACATGAGCAGGATCTGGACACCGCTTAAAGGGACACGAATTAGGGTTAATTCGTGAGTCACTCCGGTGACACAATTTAAGACATAGCTAATTGTGTGCGACATAAAGTCTTGTCTTAAATAAAATCTACGGTTGAGATATTTAAATTTGTGGGACAAGTTTAAATATATTAATTGTTAAATAGTTAATTGGATTAATCTATTTACAATTATAATATTAGGGAATAATAAATCAAATAAGGTTCCTAAAAGTTAGGAGATTATTGATTTATTAAATTCACTAATATTGGGATAAATTGGATAGAGGGTGGCGCCTCTTTAGGATAGATTTTAATTAATGGAAATGTTTATTAATTAAAGTCATGATTTGAATTTGAATTCAAGATATGATTTTGAGATTCAAATTTTGAATTAGAGATAATAGGGTATTATCTTAATTCAATATTGTTAGGAAATATAAGTTAGTTATAACAACCTAAGAGTTAAGAATGTTATTTTGATTTATTAAATTGCTAGATAATTAGAGAGGGGATGGCGCATGACTTGGGGAGCAAGGAGGAAGATTTGATCTTCCATTTTGATTCTCAAAGATTGCATTTTGAATTCAATTAAGATATTAAAGTAATATTTTAATTAAGAATTCAAGTCATAAAATTATAATATTATTGTAATCTTATAATTTTATAATTTGATAATCCTATAATTTAGGGACTCCCTAATTATAATTATAAAAAATTCCCCAACTCTATAAAAAGGCCAAGGAAGTCGACTTGGCTAACCTAGTTCACTAAGTGAATTTTTGCTTTCTTCTTTTGTGAGACAAGAGAGAGAATTCGCACAACCCTAAGCCTAGAGAGAGAAAATCAATTTCTTCAAGAGTGTGAGGAAAAATCGATTTGTCCATATTGCTATGGTTTTTGAGAGAGAAAAACAAGAAGGTGTTTTTGTTGCTCATTGCGCCACCATCCTTTTAAAGTTCAAGAATTGTTCTTGAATTTTAAGAGCCGTAAATCGAGTTCCCTTGTTCTTTTGGAGAAAATTACTGAAGGCTAGCACCTTGGTGCCACTAAACTGCTCGTGTGGATTACTTGCAGAGGAAGGACGCTTCGTGTGGACTTCTCAAAATTGCACCGTTCAACCGAACCGATTGAAACCTTGAGGTATAACTTTTTCCTTCACCGGTTTAAATTCAGCTAGCGGATCCGTAGGGAAATCACTTTTGTTTTTGCGTCATGTTTTAATTAATTTTAATTTTTTTGCTTCCGTTGCGCGCGCCGTGATTTCTCAATAGTGATATCAGAGCCACACTAGTTTTTGAATTTAATACTAGTTTTGGTGAATTGTACATGTGATACATATGAAAGGTTTGGTTTTACGAAAATCCACCGAAAAGTTTTATTTAAAAACTCAATCTATGGAAAAGGTGCAAATTTTATGTATGCATATGAAATCAATTGGATTGATTTAAAATATTTTCTTTAAATTTTAAGGCCTAAGTCGAAATCCCTATATAATTATAGTTAAAAATGTTTTAATTATAATATTGTGGGGTGGCTGAAAATTTATTAAAATTATGAATTTTAAAATTTTTGGAGCAATAATTTAAATTCTAGAATGAGATTCTTGAATTTTATAATTATTGATATAAGGCCCAATTTCAAGAAAGGCATGTTAAAATTGCACAAACCCTAATTTTAAAAATTGTTTTTGGTATGTGTTGTTGTATGCTATGTTTGACATGATTATATGTGAAGTGTTCATATGTGTTATGTGGTGTTTGATATGGCTCTAGGGTTTTTGGTAAATACGGCCTGCGTGTCGTCTCCCTGTACTCTTGATGTAATTTTACATTTTTGTTATACCTCAATGTAACTGGGGTTTTTCACAATGTAATTTTTATTCTTCCTTTTAGAAAAATTCTCTCATTGGCTTGAGAGGATTATAGGGTAGATGGGCCATATCTAAACACGGTATGTTTTATGCATTTAGTTTTGTATGTGATGCAATGCGCTAGATGTATGCTTAGGGGTGCGAATTTTAACATGCAATTTAATTTTACACTACAACGTATATGATACGAGTGTGGGATTTTGTATGAGATACGAAATTCGTGCATGCGTTTATATGTATGAGATACATGGGAAATAAACACATGGCACAACTCATTTAATTTTAAAATTGGTTTTAAAATTAAATTAAAACGGAACCTTTTTAAAATTTAAACCCTTTTAAAAATATTAAGTTTTAATGCTATCAATAAAACACCCTGTTGAAATCTTGTTCATCGCGGAGCGGTGATCGCCTACGCGACACGTATCTGCCATGACCTTGAGGAGACACGGGTGAATGGGAGATTCAACGCAACGCCTCGTTGAAACCTTGGTTTATTAAATGCGGTGATTGCCTACGTGACACGTGTTTAGTGGGCTTTGATGTTATGGGGTCGGGCTTCGGCCTCGTTGTTTTGAGCCTAGCCATTCACAAGTTTTATTGTGTGACTTAATGGGGTTATCAAATCGGATTTGGACCTCAAGGCATTAGATGGGATAAACATGCCATAATAAGTATCATATGATGATATAGTCCCATAAAGATCTAAGAGTCACATGAGATGTGATTGGTAAGGAGTTACCTACCGAAATAACCTAAGGGTGCATGATCGCCTACGCGACGGTAAACTTTGGTGAAATATGGGTCTTAGCCACTAATAATAATTTTACTGGGTTTTATAAAATGGTGGAAATATTATTTTGCTAATTAAACTTTCATATCTTAGTTGTAGAATCAATGGGAAACAATAGTTCAACGTTATCACTGCGATCTATCCTTGAGAAGGATAAGTTGTCTGGGACAAACTTCCTTGACTGGTTTGAGAATTGTTCTCACCCAACGAAAGAAGCTTTATGTCCTAGAAATCTAAGTTAAAAGGGACAAACTTCCTTAACTGGTTTCATAATTTGAGAATTGTTCTCACCCAACGAAGGAAGCTTTATGTCCTAAGAGTCCCTCCCCTGAAGATCATGCCAAGGATGCTCCAAGAGCTCAAGGAACTGCTTGTAAGAAGCACTTCAATGACTCTATGGACGTCGCTTGCCTGATGCTAGCCACGATGGTTCAAGAGTTGAACACGGGAATATTGTCAGCTTTTGAGAATGGTCACACATCTGAAGGAAACGTTCCAGAACCAGGGGAAAGGGAAGGGCAAAGGAAAGAGGAAGGCTAAAGCCCCAGTTGGTGAGACCAAGCCAGGGGACAAGCCTAACCCACTACCTGCCAAGAAGAGAAAGCCTTCAAAGGATGCGATTTGCCTTTTAAGAAATTGCAAATTGTATTTGGAAGATCAAATGAAGAAGAAAGGCGCTGAGGCCACTTCTTCGGGTATCTTTGTTATGAATGTTCTTTTCTACTTAAACCACTTGGGTATTAGATACAGCATGTGGTTCTCACATTTGATGTGAAGGGTCTTAGAGACAGTAGAAATCTGAACAAAAGCGAGGTGGACCTACGAGTAGGCAATGGAGCAAGGGATGCTGCTATTGTTGTAGGAACGTGCGAGCTTGTTTTGCCCTCTGGGCTTCTTTTATTGTTATTATGTACCTTCTTTAAGTTCAAACAATGTTTCTCTTTCTTATTTGATAAGGAAGGTTTTGCATGTGTTAACTGCAAAGAATGACATTCAATTTATAAAGATGATGTTTATTTGCTTATGGTGATTTGCAAGATAATCATTGCATCTTGAAATTAGAACGTTAACACGATAACAATATTTATAACATTGATATGAAAAGGATTAAGATTAGCGAATCTAATCCTATATACCTTTGGCATTGTCGTTTAGGCCATATAAACGAGAAACGCCTAGAGAAGCTCAATAAAGATGGACTTCTAAGCTCATTTGATTTTGAATCATATGATGCTTGCGAATCTTGTTTACTTGGAAAAAATGACAAAGGCGCCCTTCACTGGCCACAGTGAGAGGGCATCTGACTTATTGGGGATCATACATAGTGATGTATGTGGACCCATGAGCACTCAAGCTAGAGGTGGTTATTCTTATTTCATTACGTTTACTAACGACTTCAGTAGGTATGGCTACATCTACCTAATGAAGCATAAGTCAGAGTCTTTTGAAATATTCAAGAGATTTCAAAATGAAGTAGAGAACCAACTTGACAAGAAAATCAAAGTCTTTCGATCTGATCGAGGAAGCGAGTATTTGAGTCAAGAATTTATTGATCATCTTAGACGTTGTGGGATAGTCTCACAACTTACTCCTCCTGGAACCCCACAGTGGAATGGTGTTTCTGAGAGAAGGAATCGAACTCTATTTGATATGGTTGGATCTATGATGAGTCAAACCGATCTTCCGCCATCCTTTTGGGGATATGCTCTAGAAACTGCCGCGTTCACACTTATCCGAGTTCCGTCTAAGGCAGTTGAGAAGACGCCATATGAAATATGGAGTGGGAAGAGTCCCATTTTGTCTTACCTCAAAGTTTGGGGATGTGAAGTTTATGTTAAGCAACAACCTAACGATAAACTGTCTCCCAAATCTCTCAAGTGTCTATTTGTAGGATACCCCAAGGAAACTAGGGGGTATTATGTCTACTGCCCATCTGACAACAAAGTGTTTGTAGTCAGACATGGATCCTTTTTGGAAAGGGATTTTGTTTCCAAAAAAAACAGTGGGAGTAAGATAGATGTTGAAGGAGATCAAGATCCACAAGACACTCTAGAGGCGCAGACGGAAACTAGAGAAGAGCCACAAGGAGTTGTGGAAGCTCCTCTAATGACACAAGGACCACAATGGTTTGATAGAACACGTTCTCAACCTCAAAGATACGGATTTTTGATGACTGAGAACAAGGATGAGTTGCTCATGGAGCGTGGTGAGCCTACCACCTATCAAGAAGCTACCGTGGGTCCCAACTCCGAGAAATGGGTTGAAGCCATGAAGGCTGAGATATAATCCATGTATGACAACAAGGCATGGACCTTAGTTGATGCACCTGAAGGTGTAAAAGCCGTAGGGTGCAAGTGGGTTTTAAGGAGAAAACCGACATGGATGGCAACATCAATATCTTCAAGGCAAGGCTAGTTGCAAAGGGGTTTACTCAACGTCATGGGATGACGAAACGTTTTCCCAGTTGCAATGGCCGATCCCATTAGGATTCTGCTTGCCATAGCCGCATATTATGACTATGAGATATGGCAAATGGATGTCAAAACAACATTCTTTAATGGAAGACTGCCCGAGGATGTGTACGTGACACAACCTGAGGGGTTTGTATGTCCAGGAGAACCAGGAAAGGTGTGCAAGCTTCAGAAATCCATTTGTGGATTGAAGCAAGCATCGCGGAGTTGGAATCATCGTTTTGATGAGGTAGTCAAAGAGTTTGGCTTCTTACAGAACTCTGACGAGCCTTGTGTTTACAAGAAGGTTAGTGGGAGCACAATTGTATTCTTGGTGCCTTATGTCAAAGACATTTTGCTCATTGGAAATGAAATTCCTACCTTGTAGATTGTGAATCTTGGTTGGGAAAATCATTCTCAATGAAGGACTTAGGAGAAGCTGCCTATATTCTAGGCATCAAGATCTATAGAGATAGGTCTCAAAGGCTTCTTGGATTAAGTTAGAGTACATACTTGGAAAAGGTACTGAATCAGTTCAGTATGCAAGATTCCAAGAAGGGATTCATTCCGATGAATCATGGTTTGACCCTGAGCAAGAAACAGTGTTCCAAGACACTTGTTGAGCAAGGGCGCATGAGTGGCATTCCTTATGGTTCGGCAATAGGATCCATCATGTATGCCATGCTGTGTACTCAACCTGATGTGTCTTTTGCACTGAGCATAACGAGCTGGTTCCAATAAGACCTGGTGAGGATCATTGGACCGCTGTCATAAACATCCTTAAGTTCTTGAGAAGAACTGAGGATGAATTCTTGGTTTATGGTGGAACTGATGTGTAATTGGTTACACAGGTGCCCGTTTTCCAAACCGACCAAGATGTTTTAAATCGCCGTCTGAATACTTGTTTTCTCCTGGACGGTGGCATCGTGAGTTGGAAAGGTACCAAGCAGAGCACGATTGCTGATTCTACAACGTAGCGTTGGTCACGTGGAGATGCGGACCGTAAAACTAGTGTCTGAAGTATACTTGGTGGTCACCCTGTGGAGACAGGAAAGACACCAAATGGGACTGGGCCCCACTGATGTTCCGACAGTGATATATACTCAGACGTTATCACCTTGAGATGGTGATGTCAAGATATGTAAAGTAGCATTCGAGGATAAAGTTGTCGATCCTCTTACGAAACCCCTAGCACGGGTCTTACATGAAAGCTATGTAATGTCAATGGAGATTAGACACTTTAATGGATGTTCCTAGTGTCAGAACAGTTTGATTAATGATTGTACCTAGTGCAAGTGGGAGTTTGATGGAGATTGGGCCATATGGCCAATCATTTTATATGTGTGAACATATTGGTTGACTAATTTATGGATGATAAATTGAGTCGTTATCATATTATTAGCATGTTTACTATGATAACAATCCCTGATTAATTATATGATAATTAGTCTAAACTGTCCCTGGTCACTCATTCAAGTGGGAACTTGAAATGAACTAAGACCAGCATGACCTCGGTGTTGGGAATCCTAGGCGCCTAACGCAGCGGAAGCAGAAAAATAAAATTAAAATAAAGCGCCTAGGTCCTAGAATTCCCGAACGGATCCGCTAGCAGAATATAAAACTTTTAGATAATGGTATACCTCACGAGTTTCAATCGGATGGTTGTACAAGGCGTGTGCAAGGAGCCCACTCTCAGCGTTCTCCCTCTGCCGGTCATCCACACGAACAGTTTCTCGGATACCAAGGTGCTAGCCTTCCGTTCTTTTCTCCAAAAGAACCAGGGACCAATCTACAGTACTTGAATTCAAGAACTCCTTCTTGAATCTAATCAGCAAAAGTGGCGCATAGAAGAAACCCCCCACAAGAACTCATTCTTGCCCTTTATTCTCTCAAACCCTAGTTATGGAGCCAAGTTGATTTTCACTAACTCTTAGCAAAAATCGACTTTCTCTCTCTATGGGTGCAAAGGTGCGATTTTCTCTCTCTCTTCAAGGAGGAAGAAAATCAAAAGCTAGGGTTAGACTTGCTTAGTCTATGGGGCAAGTCGACTTGCCTCATATATATAATTATATTATTTGGTGATTTAATTATTCCTAAAATCATGATATTCTGATAATATAATTATTTTAGGACTTGAATTTACAATTAAAATATTACCTTTATATTTCAATTTAAATTCAAAATGCAATCTCTGAGAATCAAATGGAAGATCAAATCTTCCCATGGGACCCACAAGAGAAGGCGCCATCCCCTTTTATTTTTCCTTGGAATTTTATAAATAAAAAACCTTCCTAATTCATGATTCACCAAAGATACTAAGAGGAGATCTCACCAAATCTGTTTGAATCAAATCTTTTGATATCTCCATCAAATCTTTTGAATTCAAACTTATTTGAATTAATAAAACAATTTTATTTATCCAAATAATCCAAAAGAGGCGCCCCCCTCAAAATAATATTGGGGAATTTTATAATTCAATAATTTCCTAACTTTTAGGAATCTTATCTGAATTATTTTTCCCTAATATTTTAATTGTAAATAATTAATCCCCATTAATCATTTAACAATTATTATATTTAAACTTGTCCCACAAATTTAAATATTTCACAACTGTAGATTAATTAAGACAAGACTTAATGTCCCAGACATTTCGCTGTGTCTTAAATCGTGCCACCGGAGTGACCCACGAATTAACCCTAATTCGTGTCCCTTTTACAACGGTGTCCTAATCCTGCTCATGTGTGACCCAGCAGGCCCCACGTGAAGTTGGCAGCAAGTCATCTCCATGACCTACAAGTCGTGAGCGGACTCTAGCAAGCCATCATGACTACCCAAAACACGTGAGTTATTGTTTTTACCAAAACGACTTAACCTTAGTACCACCTTGTCAGAGACCCTATTGTCCTACGATATCTTGGTCATGGATTAGGCACAGGAAAGTCATCCATAATCCAAACCACAACTTTCTCGATTCCCTGAGTAAGTCCCAATTTCCTGAGTGGCCACTCTTTTCCCTGGACAAACTCATCGAGGGCGCCAGTTAGATATCTCTCATCTAATGAGAGACAAAATCCCATCTTGGCCAATCCACATTCCTCAGCACGACAATCAACCAAACCTGTACTTAGCCCTGATGGCTACCCTGTTACGGGCAACGTTAGACTAAGCCAAAGTCTGACAACTGCAACGCCGGAATAATGATGACCTCAGGTCTAAGGCATCGCTACAGGCGTACAGGAGAGGCAAGCTGATGACTAAACCCATGCAGGACTCTCCGGGTCAGTCCAGCAACTCGTAACCCCTTACGTAATTGCACCATTACTCTCGTCCCAGCATCTAGTGCATGCATCTCTATGCACCGAGGTCATGCTGGTCTTAGTTCATTTTCGTTCCCACGAAAACAATCGACCAGGGACAAATTTAGATTAATTATCTCATAATTAATCATGAACGCTATCATAGTAAACATGCTAATAATATGATAACACATTAATTGATCTCCATAAATTAATAATATGTTCACAACATATTTACACACAAAATGATTGGCCCTAGGGCACAATCTCCAATAGACTCCCACTTGCACTAGGGTACAATCATCAATCTAGCTGTTCTCACTCCTAGGTACACTGATCAATGTGTCTAATCCCCATCGACGATACATGTCGCTCATGTATGACCCTTGCAAGAGGCTTAGTCAGAGGATCAGCAACGTTGTCCTCGCCTGCTACTTTGCATATCTTCACATCACCTCTGTCAATCATCTCCCTGACAAGGTGAAAACGTCTGAGTATATGTTTGGTCCTCTGGTGGGACCGTGGCTCCTTGGCTTGTGCAATAGCGCCACTATTGTCACAATACAGGGTAAAGGGATCAGAAATGGTCGGAACCACACCAAGCTCTGAGATGAACTTTCTAATCCACACAACCTCCTTTGCTTCATCCGATGCTGCAATATACTCGGACTCCGTTGTAGAATCGGCAATCGTGCTCTGCTTGGAACTCTTCTAACTCACACTGCCACCGTTCAGGAGAAACACATATCTTGATTGCGATTTAAAGTCATCTTGGTCGGTTTGGAAACTAGCATCTGTGTAACCCCTTACACATAGCTCCTCATCAGTTCCACCGTAAACCAAGAACTCATCCTTAGTCCTTCTCAAGTACTTAAGGATATTCTTGACAGCGATCCAATGATCCTCACCAGGGTCTTGTTGGAATCGGCTCGTCATACTTAGGGCAAACGACACATCGGGTCGAGTACATAACATGGCATACATGATGGATCCTATGGCCGAGGCATAGGGAATTCCACTCATGCGCCCTCGCTTAACAAGTGTCTTGGGACACTGTTTCTTGCTCAGGGTCAGCCCATGATTCATCGGAATGAATCCATTCTTGGAATCCTGCATATTGAACCTCTTCAATACCTTATCCAAGTATGTACTCTGACTCAATCCGAGAAGCCTCCGAGATCTATCTCTATAGATCTTAATGCCTAGAATATAGGCAGCTTCTCCCAAGTCCTTCATTGAGAAAGATTTTCCTAACCAGGATTTTATAATCTCTAAGGTTGGAACATCGTTTCCAATGAGTAATATGTCATCGACATATAGTACCAAGAACACAATTGTGCTCCCACTAACCTTCTTGTAAACACAAGGTTCATCAGGGTTTTGCAAGAAGCCAAACTCTTTGACTACTTCGTCAAAATGGTGATTCCAACTCCTGGATGCTTGCTTCAATCCATTAATGGATCTCTGAAGCTTGCATACCATGTCTGGTGCCTCAGGACATACAAACTCCTCAGGTTGTATCATATACACATCCTCGGGCAGCCTTCCGTTAAGGAACGCTGTTTTGACATCCATTTTCCATATCTCATAGTCATAATATGCGGCTATGGCAAGGAGGATCCTAATGGACTTGGCCATTGCAACAGGCGAAAACGTTTCGTCATAGTCTATACCATGACGTTGCGTAAATCCCTTCGCAACCAGCCTCGCCTTGAAGACCTTGACGTTGCCATCCATGTCTGTTTTCTCTTTGAAAACCCACTTGCACCCTACGGGTTTTACCCCTTCAGGTGGAGCGACCAAGGTCCATAACTTGTTGTCGTACATAGATTGCATCTCAGCCTTCATGGCTTCAACCCATTTCTCTGAGTTTGGATCTACGATGGTCTCTTGATAGGTGGTGGGTTCACCACGCTCTGTGAGCAACACATCCCTATTTTCAGTCACAAGAAATCCGTAATATCTCTCTGGTTGGAAACGTGTCCTATCAGACCTTCGTGGGCCTTATGTTTGTGGAGGAGCTTCCACAACGTCTTGTGGAACTTCTCCAGTTTCCGTCTGTGCCTCTGAAGTGCCCTGTGGATTTTGAACTTCTTCAAGATCCACCTTACTCCCACTGTTTCTTTTGGAAACTAGATCCTTCTCCAAGAAGAATCCACTTCTGACTACAAACACTTTGTTGTCAGCTGGGTAGTAAACATAGTATCCCCTTGTTTCCTTGGGGTACCCTACAAACAAGCACTTAAGGGATTTGGCTGATAGTTTATCGTTAGCTTGTTGCTTAACGTAAACCTCACATCCCCAAACTTTGAGATAAGACAAATCGGGACTCCTCCCTTTCCATATCTCATATGGTGTCTTCTCAACTGCCTTAGACGGAACACGGTTAAGTGTGAAAGCAGCAGCTTCTAAAGCATATCCCTAGAAGGATGGCGGAAGATCAGTTTGACTCATTATAGATCGAACCATATATAATAGAGTTCGATTCCTCCTCTCAGACACACCATTCCACTGTGGTGTTCCAGGTGGAGTAAGCTGTGAGACTATCCCACAACTACTAAGATGATCAGTGAATTCTTGACTCAAATACTCGCTTCCTCGATCAGATCGAAGGATCTTGATTTTCTTGTCAAGCTGGTTCTCCACTTCATTTTGAAATCTCTTGAACATTTCAAAAGACTCTGACTTGTGCTTCATCAGGTAGACATAACCATATCTACTGAAGTCGTCAGTAAACGTAATGAAGTAGGAGTAACCTCCTCTAGCATTAATACTCATGGGTCCACATACATCACTATGTATGATCCCCAACAAGTCAGATGCCCTTTCACTGTGACCAGTAAAAAGCGCCTTTGTCATCTTACCAAGTAGACAAGATCCGCAAGCATCATATGATTCAAAATCAAATGAGCTTAGAAGTCCATCTTTATGGAGCTTCTCTAGGCGTTTCTCGTTTATATGGCCTAAGCGACAATGCCAAAGGTATGTAGGATTAGATTCTCCAATCTTAATCCTTTTCGTATCGATGTTATAGATTTCGTTATTATGTCTTTGTTCCAATTTTAAGATATAGTGGTTATCATGCAGATCACCATAAGCATATAACACCTCATTCTTATAAATTGAACATCTACCATTTCCATTCATGCAAACAAATCCTTCCTTATCCAAATAAGAAAGTGATATAATGTTAGAACTAAGAGATGGTACATAATAACAATTGTTTAATAACAAAACAAGCCCAGTGGGCAAAACTAGCTCGTATGTTCCTACAGCAACAGCAGCAACCCTTGCTCCATTGCCCACACGTAGGTCCACCTCGCCTCTGCTCAGCTTTTTACTTCTTCTCAACCCCTGCACATTAGTACATATGTGAGAACCACAAGCAGTATCCAATACCCAAGTGGTAGGAGTAGACAAGTGAACGCCTATAACAAAGATACCTGAAGTAGAGGCTTCGCTCTTCTTCTTCTTCTTCTTCAGATCTTCCATGTACAGCTTACAGTTTCTCTTCCAGTGACCCGGCTTCTGGCAGAAGAAACAAACTGTATCCTTATTGGGCTTTGCCTTCTTGGTAGGCGGTGGGTTAGGTTTAGCCGCAGGCTTGGTCCCACCAACCTCGGCGTCTCCTTTCCTCTTTCCTTTGCCCTTACCCTTTCCCTTGTTCTGAACTAGTAAGACAGTGCTAGGCGCCTTCTTTATGGATGCCTCAACAGTCTTTAGCATCCCATGCAGTTCAGAAACGGTCTTCTCCATGCCATTCATGTTAAAGTTTAAGACGAACTGGTCATAACTTCTAGGTAGCGAATTAAGGATCAAATCCGTCGCTAGCTCTGACACAATGGGATCACCTAGCCTGGCAAGGTGATCTATGTACCCCTTCATCTTCAAGACGTGGGCACTAACAGATCCACCTTCTGCCATCTTGCAAGAGTATAGAGCCTTTGCCGTCTCAAATCTCTCTTGCCTTGCCTGTACTTGGAACATTTCCCTGAGATGTGTCATCATCTCGTATGCCTCCATGTTCTCTAAGTTCTTTTGGATCTCAGGAACCATGGTAACCAGCATAAGACAGGCAACGTCCACAGAGTCACTTTGATGCTTCTCGTAAGCATCTCTCTGTGCTCTTGGAGCGTTTGCAGTAGGCTGTTCAGGGATGGGGTTCTCTAGAACATAGAGCTTTCTCTCCTGGGTGAGAACAATTCTCAGATTTCGGTACCAGTCGAGAAAGTTAGTCCCAGTCAACTTGTCCTTCTCAAGGACAGATCGTAGTGATAGTGTTTGAACGTTCGTTGCCATTTGATTCTACAATTAGATATGAAAAGCTTTAATTAGCAGGAAAAATTATATCCACCATTTTATAAAACCCAGTGAAATTTATTATTAGTGGCTAAGATCCATATTTCACCAAAGTTTACCGTCGCTGAGGGCGATCATGCACTCTTTGGCTATTTAGGTAGGTAACTCCTTACCAATCACATCTCTATGTGACTCTTAGATCCTTATGGGACTGTATCATCATATGATACTTATTATGGCATGTTTATCCCATCTAATGCCTTGAGGTCCAAAACTGTTTTGATAACCCCATTAAGTCACACGGTAAAACATGTGAATGGCTAGGTTCAAAACAACGAGGCCGAAGCCCAGTCCCATATCATCAAGGCCCAACTAAATACGTATCGCTGAGGGCGATCACCGCATTTAAAGAACCAGGATTTCAACAGGCGTTGTGTTGAAACTCCCATTCACCCGTGTCTCCTCAAGGTCAAGGCAGATACGTGTCGCTGAGGGCGATCACCGCTCCACGATGAACAAGATTTTGTTAGGGCGTTTTAGCGATGGCATTAAATACTTAAGATTTTCTAAAAGGGTTTAATATTTAATTAAAAAGGTTTCGATTTATAGTTGAATTTTAAAACTCCTATTAAAATAAAACAAGTCATGTCACATGTTTATTACCCCATGTATCTCATACATATAAACATGTGCCGGATTTTGTATCGTATACAAAACCCCACGCTCGTATCGTATACGTGGTTGTAGCGCGATATATAAATAGCATGTTAAAATTTCGCACCCTAAACATACATCTAGCGCATCACATACAACTAAATGTAAAAGCATACACCGTGTTTAGATATGGCTCATCTACCCTAGAATTCTCCCAAGCCAATGAGAGAACTTTTCTAAAAAGAAAAATAAAATTACGCGTGAATAAACCCCAGTTACATTGAGGTATAAACTGAAAGTAAATTTTACATAAGAGTAGAGGGAGACGACTCGCAGGCCGTATTTACCGAAATAAACCTCCTAGAGCCATATCCAACACCACACAATTCAAATATGAACAATTCATACAATCATGTCAAACACGGCAAACAACACATATATTAAAACTCCTTTTAAGATTGTGTTCAATTTAGGGTCTGTGCAATTTTAACATGCCTTTTCTTGAGATTAGGCCTTTTATCAATAATTATAAATACCATGAATCTCCATTCAAGAATTTAAAATCATTGACCCCCAAAAATTTTTAAAATTCATAATTTTAATAAATTTTCAGCCACCTTTATAATATTATAATTAAAACACTTTTAACTATAATTATAAAGGACTTTTCGACTTTGGCCTAAAACTTCAAGAAAAATTTTCTAATCGATCCAATCGATTCCATATGTATCATATACATATAATTTGCACCTTTTTCTGTAGATTGAATTTTCAAGAAAAACGTTCGGTGGATTTTTTGTAAAACCAAAAACGTGATTGAAAGCGGTAAACACACATATCATACATCACATGTACACATAAACAGTTTTAAATCCTAGAACTAGCGTGGCTCTAATACCACTGTTGGGAATCCTAGGCGCCTAATGCAGCGGAAGCAGAAAAATAAAATTAAAATAAAGCGCCTAGGTCCTAGAATTCCCGAACGGATCCGCTAGCAGAATTTAAAACTTTTAGATAGTGGTATACCTCACGAGTTTCAATCGGATGGTTGTACAAGGCGTGTGCAAGGAGCCCACTCTCAGCGTTCTCCCTCTGCCGGTCATCCACACGAACAGTTTCTCGGACACCAAGGTGCTAGCCTTCCCTTCTTTTCTCCAAAAGAACCAGGGACCAATCTACAGTACTTGAATTCAGGAACTCCTTCTTGAATCCAATCAGCAAAAGTGGCGCATAGAAGAAACCCCCCACAAGAACTCCTTCTTGCCCTTTCTTCTCTCAAACCCTAGTTATGGAGCCAAGTTGATTTTCACTAACTCTTAGCAAAAATCGACTTTCTCTCTCTATGGGTGCAAAGGTGCGATTTTCTCTCTCTCTTTAAGGAGGAAGAAAATCAAAAGCTAGGGTTAGACTTGCTTAGTCTATGGGGCAAGTCGACTTGCCTCATATATGTAATTATATTATTTGGTGATTTAATTATTCCTAAAATCATGATATTCTGATAATATAATTATTTTAGGACTTGAATTTACAATTAAAATATTACCTTAATATTTCAATTTAAATTCAAAATGCAATCTCTGAGAATTAAATGGAAGATCAAATCTTCCCATGGGACCCACAAGAGAAGGCGCCATCCCCTTTTATTTTTCCTTGGAATTTTATAAATAAAAAACCTTCCTAATTCATGATTCACCAAAGATACTAAGAGGAGATCTCACCAAATCTATTTGAATCAAATCTTTTGATATCTCCATCAAATCTTCCGAATTCAAACTTATTATTTGAATTAATAAAACAATTTTATTTATCCAAATAATCCAAAAGAGGCGCCACCCTCAAAATAATATTGGGGAATTTTATAATTCAATAATTTCCTAACTTTTAGGAATCTTATCTGAATTATTTTTCCCTAATATTTTAATTGTAAATAATTAATCCCCATTAATCATTTAACAATTATTATATTTAAACTTGTCCCACAAATTTAAATATTTCACAACTGTAGATTAATTAAGACAAGACTTAATGTCCCAGACATTTCGCTGTGTCTTAAATCGTGCCACCGGAGTGACCCACGAATTAACCCTAATTCGTGTCCCTTTTAAAACGGTGTCCTAATCCTGCTTATGTGTGACCCAGCAGGCCCCACGTGAAGTCGGCAGCAAGTCATCTCCATGACCTACAAGTCGTGAGCAGACTCTAGCAAGCCATCACGACTACCCAAAACACGTGAGTTATCGTTTTTACCAAAACGACTTAACCTTAGTACCACCTTGTCAGAGACCCTATTCCCTGAGTAAGTCCCAATTTCCTGAGTGGCCACTCTTTTCCCTGGACAGAATCATCGAGGGCGCCAGTTAGATATCACTCATCTAATGAGGGACAAAATCCCATCTTGGCCAATCCACATTCCTCAGCACGACAATCAACCAAACCCGTACTTAGCCCTTATGGCTACCCTGTTACGAGCAACGTTAGACTAAGCCAAAGTCTGACAACTGCAACGCCGGAATAATGATGACCTCAGGTCTAAGGCATCGCTATAGGCGTACAGGAGAGACAAGCTGGTGATTAAACCCATACAGGACTCTCTGGGTCAGTCCAGCAACACGTAACCCCTTACATAATTGCACCATGACTCTCGTCCCAGCATCTAGTGCATGCATCTCTATGCACCGAGGTCATGCTGGTCTTAGTTCATTTTCGTTCCCACGAAAACAATTGACCAGGGACAAATTTAGATTAATTATCTCATAATTAATCATGGACGCTATCATAGTAAACATGCTAATAATATGATAACACATTAATTTATCTCCATAAATTAATAATATGTTCACAACATATTTACACACAAAATGATTGGCCCTAGGGCACAATCTCCAACACTCGATGTATAGAGATACATGCACTAGATGCTTTACGAGAGTCATGGTGCAATAAGTAAAGGGTTACGAGTTGCTGGACCGACCCGGAGAGTCCTGCATGGGTTTAGTTATTAGCTAGTCTCTCCTGTACACCTGTCATGATGCCTTAGACCTGAGGTCTTGACTATTCCAGCATTGTAGTTGTCAAACTTTAGCCTAGTCTAACGTTGCCCGTAACAGGGTAGCCATAAGGGCTAGGTACGGGTTTGGTTGATTTCCGTGCTGAGGAATGTGGTTGACCAAGATGGAATTTTGTCCCTCATTAAAGATGAGAGATATTTAACTGGCGCCCTCGATGAGTCTGTCCAAGGAATGTGTGGGCACACAAGGAAATGGGACTTACTAAGGAAATCGAGAAAGTTGTGGTTTGGATTAAGGATGACTTTCTCGTGCCTTATCCATGACCAAAATATCGTGTGACAATAGGGTCTATGACAAGGTGGTACTAAGGTTAAATCGGTCATTTTGATAAAACGATAACTCATGTGTTTTGGGTAGTCGTGATGGCTTGCTAGAGTCCGCTCTCGACTTGTGAGTCATAGGGATGGCTTGCTGCCAACTTCACGTGGGGCCTGCTGGGTCACACATGAGCAGGATCTGGACACCGCTTAAAGGGACACGAATTAGGGTTAATTCGTGAGTTACTCCGGTGACACAATTTAAGACATAGCTAAATGCCTGCGACATAAAGTCTTGTCTTAAATAAAATCTACGGTTGAGATATTTAAATTTGTGGGACAAGTTTAAATATATTAATTGTTAAATAGTTAATTGGATTAATCTATTTACAATTATAATATTAGGGAATAATAAATTAAATAAGGTTCCTAAAAGTTAAGAGATTATTGATTTATTAAATTCACTAATATTGGGATAAATTGGATAGAGGGTGGCGCCTCTTTAGGATAGATTTTAATTAATGGAAATGTTTTATTAATTAAAGTCATGATTTGAATTTGAATTCAAGATATGATTTTGAGATTCAAATTTTGAATTAGAGATAATGAGGTATTATCTTAATTCAATATTGTTAGGAAATATAAGTTAGTTATAACTTCCTAAGAGTTAGGAATGTTATTTTGATTTTTTAAATTCCTAGATAATTAGAGAGGGGATGGCGCATGACTTGGGGAGCAAGGAGAAAGATTTGATCTTCCATTTTGATTCTCAAAGATTGCATTTTGAATTCAATTATGATATTAAATTAATATTTTAATTAAGAATTCAAGTCATAAAATTATAATATTATTGTAATCTTATAATTTTATAATTTGATAATCCTATAATTTAGGGATTCCCTAATTATAATTATCAAAAATTCCCCAACTCTATAAAAAGGCCAAGGAAGTCGACTTGGCTAACCTAGTTCACTAAGTGAATTTTTGCTTTCTTCTTTTGTGAGACAAGAGAGAGAATTCGCACAACCCTAAGCCTAGAGAGAGAAAATCGATTTCTTCAAGAGTGTGAGGAAAAATCGATTTGTCCATATTGGTAGGGTTTTTGAGAGAGAAAAACAAGAAGGTGTTCTTGTTGCTCATTGCGCCACCATCCTTTTAAAGTTCAAGAATTGTTCTTGAATTTTAAGAGCCGTAAATCGAGTTCCCTTGTTCTTTTGGAGAAAAGAACTGAAGGCTAGCACCTTGGTGCCACTAAACTGCTCGTGTGGATTACTGGCAGAGGAAGCACGCTTCGTGTGGACTTCTCAGAATTGCACCGTTCAACCGGACCGATTGAAACCTTGAGGTATAACTTTTTCCTTCACCGGTTTAAATTCAACTAGCGGATCCGTAGGGAAATCACTTTTGTTTTTGCGCCATGTTTTAATTAATTTTAATTTTTCGCTTCCGTTGCGCGCGTCGTGATTTCCCAATAGCTTCTTCATCTCCATTGCAGGGTTCCCAGATGGCTGTCCCAAATCAGCCCCTGCTTCATCCATGAGTACACTGAGTTGGATTTGTAGAGTTTTGGGCTGCCCCTCTACAATTAGACACTTGAAGCAGCTTGTCAATGTACATAAACCTTGCTTCGTTTTTTTGGCGGAAACATTGCTCTCACTAGTAGTTGGAAGCAAGTTCGTGCTTTGGGTTTTGACTCTTTTGTAGGCACCGATGTTCAGGGCAAACAGGGTGGTACTATTCTCCTTTGGTCCAATTCCATTCCTTGTCAAGTTATCAGTATCTCAAACAACTGGATACATGTGCGAACTGAGCTCAATGGTAATCAGTCTTTAATTACCTTTGTTTATGCTCCTGCAAATCATTTTGATCATCAACCTTTTTGGACCTCTATTTCTTCTTTAATTAATGATAGTTCTCTCCCATAATTACTTCAAGGTGATTTTAATCAAGTGTTACATACTTCAGAAAAATTCAGCAACTGCACTACAATCTTGGGTGCAGATGACTTTAAGGGTTTTATCAATAATTTGGCGCTCACAAATTTGAAAGCTGAAGGAAATTGGTATACTTAGACGAATGGCCAACAAGAACCAGTTGCTGTTTAGGAGAGATTAGGTAGGGATTTATGTAATATGGAATGGGTTATCTACTTTCCAAAATACTAAGGTTGAATGTTTACCTATTGTTTGTTCTGATCACAGTCTGCTAGTCGTACATACTGCTAAACTGTTACCTCATAGATTTAGGCCTTTTAGGTTTGAAATTAGGTGGTTAACAGATAATAGGTTCCATGAAGTTGGAAAAAATGTGTGGATGAATAATACAGCGGGCTCTTTTGCTTTTAAATTATCTTCCAAAATTAATCATGTTCAGTCTGAATTGCGAAATTGGAACAAACATGTTTTAGGTCATGTTGGATTAACAATTACGAATCAAATGAAGGAACCTCAACTTTTGCAAAATAGTATACAAACAGCTGATATCATTCTACAAGAACGCCAATTACGGGTTGATTTACAACGAATGTTGCATTGTGAGGAATTATTTTAGGCTCAACGTGCTAGACAACTTTGGTTTGTTCAAGGAGATTGTAATATGAAATATTTTCATGCGATGTCAAACGTCGTCTTATTAACAAGAGAATCACAAAAATTCAAGATGTTGAAGGTAATTGGATAGATGACTATGTTGAGATTGAAAAAATTGCTACAAAATATTTTCAAGAGGTATACACGAAGAAAGGGAAGACCAAAGAAAACTATCCAAGAAACTATCCGAAAAGATCTAGCTTTCAATAACCTTACGGTTGACATGTGCAAGGATAGAACACGTTGGCGTCAGTTGATTCATATAGCCGACCCCACCTAGTGGGATAAGGCTTTGGTTGTTGTTGTTGTTGTTCTATACACGCCAGGGAATTGTGCAACGCGTCACCAAATCTCTAAACATTTAGTCAATGTTCAAATTCCTTCTCTAACAGATTCTGATTTAAGTGCTCTTAATTCTTCTTTTTCTATAACTGAGATAGAAAATGCGGTATTTCCATTGCATCTGGATAAAATTTCCAGTTCCTAATGGTCTTCCTGCAAGGTTTTTTCAATTTTACTGGAATTTAGTTAGAGATGATGTTATAAATATGGTGTTATCTTTTCTTCATCAAGGTCATCTTCTACGAAAATTCAATGATACGTACATTACCTTAATTCCTAAAGTTAATTCCCCATTAACTTTCAAGGATTTCCAACCAATAGGACTTTCCAATGTTGTGTATAAAATTATTTCTAAGATTTTGGTGAACCGGCTTCAACCTATTATTCATAATCTGATAACTCTGTTTCAAAATGGATTTTAGAAGGGTCGTTCAATTCAAGATAACATTTGTTTGGCCTCAGAATTGCTCACGTTTATTCACAAAGCCAGGAAGTGTAAAACTAATTGGTGCGCCTTCAAAATTGACATTTTCAAAGCCTATGATCGTATTTCGTGGAGTTTTTTGGAAGACGTTTTACTCAAAATGCGATTTCCATCTCACTGGATACTGTTAATTCAACAGTACGTTTCAACGGTATGTTACACGCTTCTTCTCAATGGTAAAAAAGTTAATAATATTTTTCCTAAGTGTGGATCCGTTAGGGTAATCCTTTATCACCCTATATGTTTCTGTTATGTGCAAATGTTCTCTATTGCCTTTTGCTTTCCTTTAAATCAAATGACCACATTCAAGGAATTTAGTATGCACGTAGAGGACCTACCATCTCGCACTTAATGTATGCGGATGATATTGTCTTATTTTTTAAGGCAACTGAAACTTCTTTTAAAGTTGTCGCATATACCCTAAACCTTTATAGTTGGTTAGTTGGTCAAAGGATTAATTATAACAAATCAGAATTGTTATTTAGTCCAAATACACCAGTTGCTTTTAAGACAAACATTTCTAATATGCTGGGAGTGAGAATTGTTAAACATTTAGGAAAGTATCTGGGAGTTAATATTGATCTTCATCAAAATAAAAAGGAAGTTTATAAAGATATGGTTGATCGTATCCAAAATAAACTTCATGGTTGGAAAGCTCAGCTTCTTTCACAAGCTGGTCGTTTAACCTTGATTCAATTCATTCTGCAATCACTTCCAATTTATCAATTTTCCTCATTTGCCTTTCCCAAGAAGTACAGTGATCAAATAGATGCTATCAACAACAACTTCTTTTGGGGTTTTAAAAATGAACGTCCTTCTATACATCTGCTTAAGAAAACTGTTGTCTTCTCGCCTAAGCATCAAGGGGGTGTTGGTTTACGATACTCTCATTTAGTTAATCAAGCATTATTGGTTAAGAAGGTGTGGAAATTTCATTCTCAAAAGGACTCCGTTTTGTCACGATGGATTTCTGCCAAATATTTCAGAAATAATATGGAATATGCTCCATCACATACAACTCAACCATCTTGGGTTTGGAAGTCTATTTTTTCTTCATCTCATCTTATTAATCAATTTCTGTGGTGGCATTTAGGCAATGGTAATTCTATACCACCATTTTCGCCTTTTTTGTGGACTTCCTTTTTATCTCATAACTCTTCTATTATAAGTTTCAATGATTTTCACCATCCTTCGAGAGCTCATTGGGACCAGAGTAAACTTCGGAACTCTTTTTCTAAAGAGATTGTGAAGATCATACTCAAACTAGCTTTCTCTCAATGTAACTAACCTGACACTTTAATATAGTCTGCCTCTCCCTCATGAAGTTATACGACTTCTGTAGGATATTCTGTTCTGCTAGAGCAATCATCCTTGGTAGAATCTTCCAATGATTTATCTATCTTCGATAAATTCTGGGATTTGTTGTGGAAATTAAAATTTTCTAGACGAATTCTAGTGTTTCTCTGGCGTTTTCTTCATGATGCTTTGGCAACCACATCACATTGCAAAACCATCATCTTCAAGTCCCAACCTCCTTTCACTTTTGTCATTCTTCTGATGAATCACATTTTCATCTATTTTTCAGTTGCCCTTTTGCTAGATCCATTTGGTTTGGATCACTCTTAGCTCTCTGTGTGGATTCTATTTTAGAGACCAATTATAGAACTTGGTTAATTGCTTGGCTAACATACGCCCATAATTCTGCAACTTCAGAGTATCCCATTCAGAATCTTGTATTATTCCATATGGCTGCTATCTGGCATGCTCGAAATCAAACATTCTTTCAGGGTAGCAATCCTACGTCAAATGCAGTTATCTTTGAGGGTACCAATGCTTTTCGTCTGTTTGCATCCTCTTTTGTTGTTCTTCCTCAATTACAGCCACCATCAAAGAGGACTCATATCAATATCAACACCTTCCATCCTGCTCCTGCACTTTTACGTCTTCAAGGGATGTTTCTGTTACTAAATTATATAGTTTTCATGATTGCAAATACTATCTATATGTCTTAGCTTCTCAATCTGGTATACGAGCTTTTCATTTGCAGGTCACTAAGGATCGATGCTTTAAATTTCAAACGAGCTTACAAGGTCTACGTTGTTTTCTTCTATCTATTAATCTTGCAAATGTTTCTCAGGTGGCAATCATATCAGATTCAAAGGGAATTCCCGATGCGCTTCATCAAGGGACCATTGTTCATTACAATCTACAAACTCCTTTGCATGATTGTAAATTCCTCCTTAGTCATCTTCACTGCTCGTTTTATACTCATAGTCGACATAGTAAAAGTTTCTTAAATTATGTTTACCAATTTCTCGTTACAAACGATATGTATAATGGTTCCTCTATCTTTAGTATGTACTAAATTGTGCTTGTTAATAAAAAAAAATTTGCAACTTCATTCTCACGTTGGCTCATTCTGAGAACCTCATCTCCTTCTTCCTCCAAAACTATGTCGCTGATGATGCCAGCAACAGCAGCTCCGAAGATGTTTTTCACGTCAAAGAGGAGCTTAACAATTTCGTTCAGAACAAGTCATTCTCGATTCAGGTCAGCCAGGAAAAGCCAGTGTTTTCGCCAAATTTGAGCAAGATTATGCCGTAGAGGAGAAATCCACCGCGCTGTCCTCAAAGGGAAGAAGTAGAATTTTCGGCGGATTAGCACCGATGGTCGGTAAGAATGCGGCGAAGTTTGATGGAAGATGTTCAAGAAAGGAAAAACGTTGGTGGATTTGAGGTCATAATTCCTTGTGAGGCAATGGGAGAGTGGAAGTAAATAAAGCTTGTTGCTTGAGTGAAAAAGATTGGGTGAGAAAATAGAAAAATAATATGGGACATGTGGCAAAGAATGGACCGCCAGAGCTAATAGATGGCTTATATGATGGAGATTGTGCCCTAGGGCCAATCATTTTATGTGTATGAACATATTGTTTGACTGATTTATGAATGATAAATTATGTCGTTATCATATTATTAGCATGTTTACTATGATAACAATCCTTGATTAATTATGTGATAATTATTCTAAACTATCCCTAGTTGATTATTCACGTGGGAACGTGAATGAACTAAGACCAGCATGACTTCGGTGTATAGAGATACACGCATGTGATGCTTCTCGAGAGTCATGGTGCAATTATGTAATGGGTTACAAGTTGCTGGACCGACCCGGAGAGTCTTGCATGGGTTTAGTCATGAGTTAGTCTCTCCTGTACACCTATCACGATGCCCTTAGACCTGAGGCCTTCATTATTCCAGCGTTGTAGATGCTGAATTTTGGCCTAGTCCAAAGTTGCTCGTAACAGGGTAGCCATACAGGCTAGATACGGGTTTAGTTGTTTGCCGTGCTGAGGAATGTGGTTGACCAATAAGAAATTTTGTCCCTCATTAAGTTGAGAGACTGGGCCCCCGATGAGTTTGTCCAAGGAATGTGTGGCCACACAGGGTAATGGGACTAACTCAAGGAATCGATAAAGTTATGGTTTGGATTACAAGGATGACTTTCTCATGCCTTATCCATGACCAAAATATCGAGTGACAATAGGGATTATGACAAGGTGGTACTAAGGTTAAGTCGTTGATGTTAAAACGATAACTCACGTGTTTTGGGTAGTCATGATGGCTTGCTAGAGTCCGCTCTCGACTTGTGAGTCATAGAGATGGCTTGCTGCCAATTTCACATGAGGCCTGCTGGGTCACACATGAGCAGGATCAAGATACTGTAATGGGACACGAATTAGGGTTAATTCGTGAGTCACTTTAGTGACACAATTTAAGACATAGTTGAATGTCTTAGGACATGAAGTCTTGTCTTAAATAAAATCTACATTTGTAATATTTAAATTTGTTAGACAAGTTTAAATATATTAATTGTTAAATAGTTAATTTGATTAATCTATTTACAATTGAATTCTTGTTTAAAATATTAGGGAATAATGAATTGACTAAGTCTCCTAAGAGTTAGGGGATTATTGATTTATTAAATTCTCTAATATTGAAGAATAAGATGAGGTGGCGCCTCACTCTTGAATTTAATTAATGAAATATGATTTTGTGAATTTGAATTCAAGACTTAAATTTGAATTAAGATATTAGGGTAATATTTTAATTCAATTTGTTAAGTAAATTAATAAGTTGGTTATAACTTCCTAAGAGTTAGGATTGTTTTCTTATTTATTAAATTCCTATAAAACAAACAAGAAGGGGGCAAATTCTTGGAGATTCAAATGCAAGATTTGATCTTGCATTTTGAATTTCAAGAATGCATTTTGAATTTTAGGTTAAGATATTAATGTAATATTTTAATTAAGAATTCAAATCCTCTTGACTCATTCCAACCAATGGAAAGTGTGCATTCTAGATTTAGGTTTCAAGATATGATCTTGAAATTTAAATTGAGATTGCCTCTTAATCTTGAATTATAATATTAATGTAATTTTATAATCAAGATTTTGTGATTCCCTAATTTGAGGAATGGGGACTCTCTAAAACACAATAAAAGGTTGCATATCCTAAGAGAAAAAAAATATAGAAGGAGAGAGTTTCGAACTAACCCTAAACTTAGGGCTTAAAGGGCAAGTTGTGTGTGAGAGTAAGAGAGGCTAAAAACCTAGAGTAAGTGTGGCCAAGAAATTCGTTCTTGGTAGTGTGCTCATCTCTTGAGTTTTCGTGAGGAATTTTTGAGGAAAAATTCCATACTAGTGCGCCACTTTGATTATTGGATATTTCAAGAAGTGTTCTTGAAATTTCAAGGTTTGTAGATTGGTTCCCATAATCTCTTGGAGAAGAGATTGGAGGCTAGCACCTGAGTGTCTGCCAAACTGTTCGTGTGGATCACCGGCAGAAGAAGGACACGGGTCTGTGGACTTTTTGGAATTGCAATCATTCAAGCATCCGTTTGATTTAGGTAAACATCTTATCTCACTGGTATAAACACAATTAGGGGATCCTATGGAGGAGATTATAAAAAAAAAAAATTTACCTTTTCCGCTGCGTTTTCTCCATAATCTCCAACATTATATTGTTTGTAAACACCAACAGCAAGGAAAAAGTATGATAGAGGATCCACAGCCATGCTAGTGCGCCACAACCTTTGTGCCACAATGCATGATAGGGGTGCTCAAACCCTCGGTTTGGATGATTTTTTAAACCGAATCAAACGAATTGAATTACAACCAAAGTCACTAAATCATTCCAATCATTGAGTTAATCGATCCAATCTAAATCCACTTCAATCAATTTGGATTGGATTGGTTAATCAATTTTCTATATTAATTATTAAGATAAAAATTTGAAAAATAAAAAAAAATCATAAAAATTCAGAAGTACAACAACATTGAATTAAAAGAGCTCAACAACAGTGACCCAATTATTTGATGAAATTGGCATATTGACGATGATGAACAAACAACAATGGTGACGGACGGATATATATATATAGTACAATGATGGCGTGGTCTGTTGAGAATGACGATGAACACTAACAATAGATGAGTTTTGAAGAGAATGCGAGATCTGTGGTGAACAACAACAATGAAGAAGGAATGCACTAAGAAGAAGGAAAGATTTGTTGTGAATGGAAATAAATCTACGATAAACAACGACAATGAGGACTAGCCTAGATGGACGGTCATGAAAGATGAGGTGATGAAAGATGGAGTGTTAAAGGAAGAGTGAGTGACTGAGTGAGAGTGATGACGGATGAAGAGATGATAGATGGAGTGTAAATGGAAGAGTGAGTGAGTGACAACGAAGGAATTGAGTTTAGAGAATAGGGGATCATTTTTTTTATTTAATACATATATATTATTTAATTAAAATATTAACATGGTTCTCTTTGGTTTGGTCAATTTTTTGTTTTCAAATCCAACCCAAACCAATCATTTTTCTCCTTTTTTCATTTAATGAGACATGTTATGTGTCAAGGGAACCTCCTCATCTGGTTGATAATTATGCATAGTTTGTTACCTGGTTAGAAGCGGTAGAGTCACTTGCTAGTGATAGTGCATAGATTAAGTCATTATTGAGTGGTCCTCCTTATGGTGAAGGTAGTAGGGGTTCTCCTTTTGGTAGAGCCAAGGGTTCTGTTTTTTCTGGACAAACTCAATGGCATGAATATCATGATAAATATGATAACCGTCCATGGGGTTTTCGTTCTTCCCATCATTTGCCTTGTACTAAAATGGATTTTCCTAAGTTTGATAATGGAGATCCTAAGGGTTGGATTTTGAAGGCGGAACAATTTTTCAATATTATCAGACTCTGGATGATTTAAAAGTTGATGTGGCTACTATGTATTTGGAAGGGGAAGCATTAGATTTGTTTGCTTGGCTTAAATATGAACATCAAAGTTTTTATTGGGATGATTTGGTAAAGCTTTTATAAGAAAATTTTGGCCCTACAAAATTCAATGGTTGAAGGTGCTTTTCAAGAGTTAAAAAATGCTTTTTCATCGGTTCTTATCTTGAGATTGCCTAATTTTTCATAAACTTTTGTTGTGGCATGTGATGCTTCTTAGATGGGTGTTGGGGCTGTTTTGGTTCAAAATGATCATCCTATTGCTTTCTTTAGCAAAGAATTTTCCTTCTCTAATTATTTGCAGTCTGCTTATGATCGAGAGTTGTTGGCTTTGGTTCTTGCTGTCAAGCATTGACAACATTATTTATTTGGGAGACATTTTATTGTCAAGACTGATCATTATAATTTGAAATATCTTTGGGAGCAACGTATTACTACCGATGAACAACAAAGATGTATTATGATGCTCTTTCTATCTGATTTTACTATTGTGTATAGAGCTGGAAAAGAAAATTTAGCCGCTGATGCACTTACTAGATTGCCTCAACATGCTGAATTCCTCTCTTTGGTGATACCGGTTTCCTTGGATTTCCTGGAATTTGATGAAGCCTTATAGAATGACTCTTCTACTAAGTAGTTGTTGGAGAAATTGTCAACCAATCCTTAAGGTTTCCTTCCCTTTTCATTGGTTAATGGCAAACTCTTCTATAATGATAGATTGATTATTACTAGTCATGGGCTGCTTCACACAAAGCTTTTAGAAGAAGCATATTCAAGTTTATTAGGTGGTCATTGGGGATTCTTGAAGACTTTAAAGCGTTTTTCTGCCACTGTTTGTTGGCCTAATATGAAAAAGGATGTGAAGTTCTTTGTGCAACATTGTGGCATTTGTCAGCGGATTAAGTATCAAACTTTAGCTCTGGCGGGATTATTTTATTTTATTATTTGCCTGTCTCTGGCGGGATTATTGCAACTACTTCCTATTCCAAATTAGGTTTGGGAAGACATTTCTATGGATTTTATTGTTTGACATCCTAAATCTCATGGTTTTGATACTATTTTGGTTATGGTGGATCGCTTGACTAAAAATAGGCATTTTATAGCATTATTTCATCCTTTTCCTACTAAATTAGTGGTTGTTTTGTTTTGCCAAGAGATCGTTTGTCTACATGGTTGTGAACACCCCATTTGGACCGGGCTATTTTGCAATTTCTAAAATATTTCAAACAATTATTTTAATTTAACAAGCCTTGGGGGTAAGGTCTTTATATAAAAAAAAAAAAGAAAAGAAAAATGATTTAACAAAAAAAGAAGGAAGAAAAAGAGAAAAAGAAAAGAAAAAGGAAATGAAAAAGGAAAACAAATGACCAAATTGTAATTTTTCCCTATATATTGTCATAATCAACCATCTCACATGTCTCCCCTCACACACTAGTTCAAGAGATGAGAGATAATATGAACATGCTAAAGAACCAAAAAGAAAACAAGAGCGGCAGTATTTCGCACTGGATTGGTTCAAAAGAAGAGAGGAGATGAGATGAACATGCAAAAGAAATAAAAAGAAAATCAGAACGGCGGTATTCTGGTTGGACTGATTCAAGAGGAGGAAGAAGATGATGTCATATATATATATATATTTAAAAATGAAGCAAAATGGCAAACTTGTGAATAAGAATACAAAGAGGGCATTTTTTAGAAGGAAATATTCAAGACAGGGGCATTTTCGTCATTTACACCAAACAAAATCCTAGTTTCCTCTTTACCTCTAATCTCTCTCATCATAGCCGCTCTGCACTTTCTTTTCTTCTCCACTTTTGCAAACACACAAGTAGCCAAAATGGTAGCAGATTCACGGATGAGGGAGAGGACCAAAATGCAGCAATTCAGATTACGCTCCCCTCAAGGGTTGCACGAATTTGTCCTCCTCTACGCCTAATCATCCAAAACTACTATCGTCAACACACTCATCTCGGATGATGACGCCATATAGGTCCAGATTTCATGCTCATCGGCTGATCGTACCATATTCAATCAATGTTTTCAATTATGTTTTGGGGCATTTTATACTCATTTGGGATTTAATTGCATGTCTTTATGATCTTTTATGATGGAATATGATACTTTAAGGTTTAGTGCTTAATTAGACTATTTTGTGATTAATTGTGTGATTTCTCTCGGGTTTGATGTTTATAATTATTTGATTCTATTTATCTTGAGAGTTCACATAGTTTTTGTTGTCTTTGATAGGTTTGAAAGAATTCCGAAGCATTGGAAGTCTCAAGGAAGAGCCAAGGATACAAGAAAATGAGCCAGAGACTAAATCAGAATTATTTGGTGCAGAATCGAGGACTTCGCCACTTACTCGCCACTTTACACATAAGTGGCGAGCAAGTGGCAACTCTGCGTAGGATTTTTTAATTATCAGGCCCAAGCCTGTTTCTCAATGGATTTGACCCGTTCCACTTGGGGATGACCGAAAATGACATATCTCCTATCCCTAGGTCAAATTTTGGAGGTTAGCAACCCTAGAAAGTTGTCTTTCATCTTGCCCATCAACACCTTCCACCATTCTTCATCTTTCTTTGGAGCTTTCTTGGTGCTATGGCGGTTCAGTCAGGATTTGAGCATGTTGTTGTGATTATCTGCACCATGAGTAGCTAAACCCCTCAACCCGATGGAGCAATGGAATCTGATTGTTATTCTTATTCTGTTCTTTATATTGAGAGTTGAACTTGATTCTTTCATATATATCTTGATTGTAACCCTTTGAGTGAATGCTAGTTTGGTTATAATTATTGATGTATTAGCTCTGACAATAGTGTTTGTTATAGCGATTGTGACTCTTAATCAATTATTCATCAATTCAATGAGGTTTTCATGTCTTGTTATGAATTTGTCTTGTCTGGGATGCTTTCATGATAAGTTTGTTAATCTAAGTTGCTTGGTTAGTGACTATCTTAGGATGATCAATGTGAGATAACTTTTAACATAATTTTATATAGTGATGATTGCTTGATCCATATGCTCCGTCGAGTGCCTTTCTCTCAGTGGTTGTTTAACTCATTTATTATTATTAATTTCATTTTAGTCCTTTTAGTCAAAAATAACAAAAACATTTATTGCTTTATTCAATTTGTGTCTTAGGTATTATAAACCATCTTAAAGAAATCCTTTGTTACTTTTACCTAATAAGTAGGTATTCAACACTATTCACTTTTAAACTACTAGAAGTTCCTCGAGAGATCGACTCGGATTGCACCACTATAGTGCATTTAATTCTGATATTTTGATCACCTAACGACGGGTGCAATCATCGGCCTTCTCCCTTTTTGTTTCTTAAATATGGTGTTTGAGCCTCTAAAATGGAGGAAACAAAGGAACAGAGGACTGATTCACACCTATATGAGCCGTTTGTGAAGGCGTGATAGGGATCTATTTTTCTCTAGTTTGATTTTGCTGTAAAGAAGAGAGAGAGAGTTCTGAGTTTGATTAGAGAGAGAGAGAGAGAGGGACGATTTGTGTTTTTGTAAGAGAAAGGAAAAAGGTTTAAGGGTCTGAAGAAGGATTCAAGGGATTCAAGGGTATTGTAATCTCCTTTTCCTCTTCTCTTTTATCATGCACTGTTGAAATAAAATACAAGAATTGGTTGAATCATTTCATATGATTTAGTCCTTTGTTCTTTTATCTATGTCTTCACTCATCTTGTGTTTTTTATTCAATTTCTAAGCTTATTATTATGATTTTGGAATTGTTGTGATCCATGAAGTATTTTGGTTATGTTCCTTCCTCCATTTTTTAGAAACATAGAAGTTCTTCCATGAAGGTGATGGAGAAATTCTCAAGCTTTTGGTTCAGGGATTGTTTTGAAAAAGATAATAAAGATTTGGGACTAAAGCGAAACTATTTAAGGACTTGACTGAAAAGAAATCTTAAGAAAGAGATGAGTTCTTAAATAACGAAAATTGAAGGATCATTTTGTGATAATAGCCCAATCTTTTAATCCTTTGACTAAAACTACAGAATTCTCTTAGTCTTTCTTTGTAAGTTGCACTTTGGTCCTTTTACTAAGGAAGAGGACCTGATCGCAGATAAGAGAACTTGCATGCGGTTGAAAAGCGAATTTTCCCTTTTTTTCGTTTCCATCTCCATATCTCTACGCCTTAACGCATGATTTTGATTTTGTTTTTCTTTCCCTTTTCTTTTAGTGTTTTTTTTATTTTTTTTATTGTTTTATTTGTTTCTATCATTTATGTTCATTCTTTCTTATTCTCACTTTTGACTTAAATTAGATATTTATTGAGGGAATTAATAATTAAGGCTTCCATTTGTTTCTCCATATTTTTCTCCTCTCTAATCCTATTTTTGCTCCTATTTTTTTTTTGTTATTAGTAGATACTAATATCTCTTTTTTGTATTTACTACTTGTTTTTTATTTTGTTTACGCTCGACGTTTTTTTTAATAGGATGGCTAAAGATGTTTTTTGTTTCCTTTAGGCATTTCTTAATTGGTAATTAATCATGTTAATTTGACAATTTAAAATAAAAAAGGATAAAGAATAAAATTGCAAAAAAAAAAGATTTCTCCATATTCCATTTTCACTTGGCTTTCACTTTTGGTAAATAAATAAATGATTTGTTTCAAAATTTCAATTGTAATCTTTTTATCTTGTATCCCTTAAGTATGTGATGCGACACCCGTCGTAAGGTGTCAAGCGAATCAAATTTAATTATACTCGAGCCTCGCAAGTATAACTATATTTATTAAAATATAGTATAGATGCTAACCCAAGGTCGGATCTCTCGCGGAACTCAATGTGATGAGGCTAAGAGAATTGTGACGAAGGTTGTAACTTCTATTCTTGAGAGTTTTCACGATTTAATAAGAATAATTGAGTCAAAACAATACTTGAGAGAAAACCCTAGAGATAGACTATCATAGTTCATTCATCATAGAGAATAGATAATTGATATGCATTTACTTAACCAAGTTAGACTATGTATTTAAACTTTAAACACAATCAATCAAACAATGAAGAGAGAACATAAGATTAGGATAGATCACTCAACCAAACTAGGTTATGAGAAATTTGTCAAAACTCTTCAAGGCAATCTATATTATTGCAGTATCGGAACAATAAAAAAATATATATACCAATAATAATCCTACTCATATTTATAAGATAGATAGAACACTCTTTAGCAAACCCTAAAAAGAACTTTATTAATCGTGAAAGAGACAAACTCCAGGAATGTCAAGGTTTCATTCCCTAATAAAGCATTGATCCACAAATCTAATATATAAACAACTTCAACAATTACCTTTGAAGGAGTTGATCATACCTCATAAATGCAACATCAACATCTGGACTCTATAACAAACTACGATGAACTCAAGTCATATCCTTGAGGCATTCCTCAAATATCTACCTATTTAGTTACTCATGCTCTAGGCAGAGAACTATTCTAAACTAAACTATTTCTCAATTGGAACTGGAATGAGTGCTTTGAGCGTGGAATGACAACCTCTATTTATAGTACTGAGTAGTGTGCTTCGTCCGCAAGTCAAGGAATCAATTTGCACTTGGGTCGTTGCTTGCGTCGGCGGCCCAATACGGAAGCGCACCGAAATATCTGCGATATTTCGATTATATCTTCGTATCTTGAATCCTAGTCGTCCAAATTATACTCTAATGCTTCGGATTAATCTGCGCCGCAAGATTTCCAACTTGGGTCGTTGGCTCAAGAGACGGCGCAACACAATATTGCGCTGAAGCTTACTTGCTCACGTCATATTCCTCTCAGATACTTGCGCCACGGGATTTACCATCCTTACGCCGGTGGCTCATCCAATGGCGCAAGAATATCTTGTGCTCGACGTGATCTTCTAGAATATTCTGATATTTCGCTCGTGGTTTGGCCCTGTTTGGATATCTGAAACACTAAATAAACCATTAAGTAACACCTATTTATAAAGTACAATAAATAAACACTAATTAACTCATTTTATCCACTTTATTTCACCACACCTTAGTGTTACCCTTAGCATATTAATTGATCTAATTATAATATATTATTAGTATAAAATATTAAAAGAACGCCAAATAACTTGTTCACTTTTGGGTTGATCAGTATGTTTCCTCATTTTAATGTATGATTTGTTTATCTTCTTTGTTTAAATGCTTACTTCATTTCACTTATTTATTTTCTTTTATGTATTCACTTTTAAGGATGATCCAAAATATTTTTAAAGGCCATTTAATTTTTGAATTATTATTTTAGGTAACCGTCTAATCGGATGGGTATCGTGGGGTGCCCAACACCTTCCCCATGGTTCAAAGGACTCCCGAACTCGTCTTTGGTTTGAGACCAGTTTTCTTAATGTTTACCTTATCCACCACTTTTTACAAAATATTTTCATTAAATTTAGTTTTCCAAGTTTTTCTTAAAAATTTGGTGGCGACACTTTTTTCAAAGTCATAAATGACATTTCTTCCAGGATGTCAGGTGTGACAATGGTTTTCCCCATTCTATTGTTTCGGATTGGGATCTCCTTTTCTTGAGTGCTTTTTAGCAAGAGTTATTCAGACTTAATGACACCAAACTTCGAATGATTACAGTTTATCACCCTTAAACGGATGATCAAACTGAAGTTTTGAATAGATGTTTAGAGGATTGTTTTGAGATGTTTTGCTCATAAACAACTAAAGTCTTGGTATAAATACTTATGTCGGTTGAATATATATTCTTGCAACACTAGTTTTCATTCAATTTAAAGTAGAGATCCTCCAATTTTACAGCCTTTTATTCATGGGAAAACAAAGATTTCAGATTTTGCTGATCAATCAACTCAAAGGGATGAATATCTTAAGTTAATTCGTGCCAATCTTCAACGTGCTCAAAACAGAATGAAAGCACGAACAGAATCTGCATGCTAGGAATTCGAGTTTCAACTGAGAGATTTTATTTTTCTTAAACTACAACCATTCAAACACCGCTCTCTAACTCATAAAAAATTTCAGAAGTTGTCACTAAGGTATTTTGGGCCTTATCTGGTTAAAAGACGCATTGGTAATGTCGCTTATGAACTTGAACTTCCAAAGTATGCTAAAAGATATCCAATTTTTCATGTTTCATTGTTAAAGAAAGATATTGGTCTGCTGCCCTATCTCTCTCACCACTTCCAAGTTCAGATGATCATGAATTGTGAGTTTTTCCATCAAAGGTGTTATCACATCATTGGGTGGGTGATTCTAATTTAGTGCTTGAAATTTTAGTTGAATGGCAAGATAGACCTTTGGAGGAAGCAAGTTGGGAAGAGTATGACTTGGTTGCTCCTCAGTTTCCTTCATTTCACCTTGAGGACAAGGCTATTTTTTTAAGAGGGGTAATGTTAGCATTCCAGGGTCTTTCACTAAACATTTCTTAACTTCTTCTAGGAGAAGAAAGGTTATTAATAAGAATGTATTTTATTTTATAATTATTATATTTGTATATGTTGTAAGGGATTATTGGAATGTTATGTTATGTATTATTCATAAACTGTCATCTCTCTCCTAATCTCTCTGTCCAATTCTCTCTCTTTATCCCTCCCTCTTAATAATGGAGATTCTCCCTTTTGAGTCTCTCTCCCTAATCTCCTCCTAGGTTCTATCAACATAAAATCTCGGTGCAGATAGTACTCAAACCATGAATTGCTAAATCCATGGCTTGGAGTTAAACCCCTTATTCCGAAGGAGAATCTATTGGAGACCAAAGCTCGAATCATCAATTAGGGAATTGCTATCTTGTTTTTTTTTTTTATGTAGTTTTCATTTAGGGCTTCCATTATCTTTGTTGGATAACTTAAGCCCTTATTTGTTTACTCGTTGACTCAAGTCGAAAGTTCTTTTAGTTGTAATTAGTTAGGATTTAGTTGAACCTTTTTAAGTATGACTAATTGAATAAAAGCTCTTTATAATTTGTTCAAATTATGAGTTCCACATCTCGTCATCTTTTGTCTCCACTCTTTTAATTAAGGTTATTGTTTGCTAATTATAATCTTATCTTGGTTGAGGTATTTTACAATTAGGTCAATAGTCTAAGTCTTGTAGTTGCAAGGCTATAGTAGGAACTAGGAAGTAGTTTTGTCCATAATAATTCTTTATATCTTTTGTGAGTTAGGAAGGTCGATATTAGATTGTTCTAAGGCATTCATTTAATTCATTCTCTTTGCATAATTGTTACTGCTTTCTTTATTTTAATTGCATTTGATCAATCTTCGTCCATCAACATCAACTTTCACAACCTTTTACCTACTATCGTCATTACTTTTACTTGTATAGCTAACTTTAATTTTTGTAGAGTTCAAATAAGTGATTCAGCTTAGGTTGGTCGTCATGTTGCAAAACTTAGTATTAATTTGTCCATCTTGCGATGGAAGAGATCAAATTTGGCATCATTGTCGGAGAACTCTCTTGAGTTTTACGGTTTATTGAGCAAGTTTGTCAAATCGGGTTCTTTTAGTTGCATGTCTCAAGGAGTTGTCTTAGAATTGCATATAGATTACTCGATTTGTTCTTCTTAAGTTTTTAATTCATCTAAGTTTCAACCATTCATTTTGCATTTAGAATATGTATGAGAAATCTTCTAATTCTTCAATTCCTTTAGATCCTAAGAGATTCTTAGAGAGAAAATCAATCTAGGGATAGAGCCTAACAAGGACATAATTCAGGTGCTAACCCTAATCAAAATCGTAATCTTAATCTAGGGAATGTGTAATATCCATGTTGTGATTAATGATAATGGATCGATTGCTCCCTCTTAATTTTAGAATTAAATGCAATTGAAGGAGTTTGATGGGAGGGACCCATGTGAGAAATGTTAAACTTTTTTTAGGGGTGTACGGGCCGGGCCGGGCCACCGGGTCCGGTCGGGTCTATCTGAGCCAATTTTATTTTATAAAAAATATCATTTATTCATTTTATATATTTTTTTAACTTGTATATATTAGTAAAACAATTAATTTTGGATCAATTTAATGATGTTTTTATTAATAAAGACATTTAATTTGACTTAATTGTTAAAAAATGTTGATTTAATTAAGATTAAGTATATATTTTATGTATATTTTTAATATACAATTGATAAAAATAATAACATATATGTATTTCTTATAATTAAAAAAATATTTAGTAGTATAAAATATAAATATGTATATTAAAATTTTAAAAAAAATATTTTTAAACAAATGATTGTACCCCGGGCCGGGTCTAGAAACACTGACCCGGCCCGGCCCGAACACCCTCGAGCCGAGTCCACCGGGTTGCCAGGCCGACCGGGTCCCTTGTACACCCCTATTTTTTTTATTATTTGGTAAAAGTGGTAATATGAAAGTTTTGGGGGAAGATTTTGATGTTAAGAATTTGATTAATGATGAATTGAATGAGATTAGGGACTAATTTGAAAGAAAGAAGGAAAAAAAATTGTTTGTTTCTATTCTTTTATTCTTGATGTATTTCAAGAAACCAAAATATTACATGTATCTATCTATCTTTGCAAGGAAAGTATCAAGTTGATTCCACTGCAATCATCGTGCATCTCTTTTTTTTTGGTTGCCCAGGTATTCCAGCTCGATAGATGAAGGACTAATCCTCCGCAAATCTGAGCTCCATTTAAGAATTTGCCGTTACATGTACAAGGCATGGATTCGAACCCATCGTGCAGTCCTCTTTTGATAGTATCTCATAATGGCTTCTATGGTATTGTGGTAAAATTGTATATTTTGTCCAGATTGGGTACTTCAACTCTTGTTTTTATTTTTGTTTGTATTTAGTTGAAGGCTGTAAAACTTAAATTTTGACAAAAATATTTTTGAAAATTAATTGAAAATCGTTATAAACTAATTCAACTCCACTTCTTGATTTTTAATATATTAACAAGTACTTTTAGTTTCATGATTTTTTTGTACTTATAAATATACAAAAAAGATAGAAATAAATTTTATATTAATAAAAAATTAATTTATTTTAAAATCTTTTTAGGGTCGAGTTCAGGTATAAAATTTCTACTATTCATAAGATTCAAAGTAAATTATTTTTTACATTTGCTTAAATTTGAAGTCAAATTTAAAGATCATTGTACTCTAATATATCCTACACATTATCATTCCTAATGGAACTTGTGAAAAAAGACCACTAATAAAATTTTGGATTTATTCATAAAAAATAAATAAAATTTTGGAATTTTTATAAACAACAAGCCAAAACTCATTAATAATGCTATGTGGTATGCAAGCAAAGCAAAGCAAGGACAAGTCATTGATGGCAATTAAATACACAGATAATCATAATCATATTCCATGGAAAGAAAAGCTTACTACTATACACATGCTCACTCTTGGCCTCATTATTAGTGTCTAAAGTAGGCGTGCAAAGAGAAAAAACATAGACATACACCTCCAACATTAACATTCACTCATTATTAATTAATAAAATATTCTACCATTATATTCTAATTATATATATTAATATTATACATATATATGTAGTGTTCACTCACTCTTCTCTAAAGGCCAAAGAGTGAGATTAGATTGTTGTTGAGATTTTGATGAACAATGTTCCAATTTCCCATCATCTTGCTCTCTTAATGCTCTCTGTTTGGCTTTGCTATCATTTTGTCTCCACAAAAGCAAACCAAAAGGTGGGAATCTCATCAACCACTACTTATTTTATTTGCTACACCAAACTTCATATACATCTATTATTCTTTTCTTCTACTATACTCTTAACTTATTAATTAACTACTTAATTATTGTTATTTATATAAATATATATATCTCACATTCATTATAGTAATGTTCTTTTGAGTCATCTACATTCTTTTTGTCTTTGACATGTCTTGGTATATGGTAGCCAGCATGGAAATCCATAAGTCACAAATCAAACGTTATTTGTCATTATGAAGTGTATAATCATAAAGAAAGTAGATTACATTTATTTTCTTGAAATCGATCTTTATTAAATTATATATGATATTTTATTTATTTTTAAATTCTATACTTCTCTTTTGTTTATTTTTTTTATTGAAGGTGATTTATTGTGTAAATTAAGATTTTTACTTTATTTTTTTAAAATAATAAATAAGTAAATTGATAAAAAAAACAATGTTCTTAATATTATTGTGGCAAAAGTACTAATTCCGTCCAGAATCTTAATACCAACTATTAATTTCGTTCTCAATCTTTTTTTTGTCAATTTTGTCCTAATGTTTTACATTTTAATCAATTTTATCCTTTGACTAACTTCTTTCAATAAATTAACAACAGATCAACTGCATCTTGTTTTTCAATCTGAGTCAGGATTTAAGTTTTTTTTCTATCAATTTCACACTACATATCATTAGCTACATAGATTTTGTCGTCAATATTTGGCTGAAATAAGAGTAAAAGATAAAATTGACCAAAATGTAAAACATTGGGAGGACAAAATTGACAATAAAAAAATATTAGGGATAAAATTGACCATTAATATAGAGACTGAAAACAAAATTAGTGACTTTACTTATTACTTTTTCCCCCTTTAGGCCAAGATCTAGTGTATGTTCTAATCAGTTTAAAATCTCATATGTGATTGGTACACATAGTTTTATATTAATAGTAATACTATAAGAAATTTTTTATACAAATAATAAAAATAATTAAATAATTTTACTACTGTAAAAGGGATACATATTCCATAGAAAGTTAATATTACTAGCAGAAACTAAATTGAAAAAGATTTTTTTTTTAATAATATTGTAACAAATATAGAGTGTAGTTTTCAAACAAGAGAAGTGCAATCTATGATAATTTGGGGATTGGATCCTCTAGAGTTTCTTTCTTTACATTTTTTGGGGAGTTAGAGAGAGAAAGGAAGAATAAGAGAGAGAAAATATGAAATTCATGATATAAAAATATGTAAAATCATGTTTTCTCTTTCTCTTTCTCTNCCCCCCCCCCCCCCCCCTCTCTCTTTCTATATAAATATAAACTTAATAACTAGTTTTTTATGGAACTTAATAACTAAAATTAAAATAAAGCTTAGATTAAGTTTAAATTTATGTATAAGAGAAACTCTAATTAGCTGCCCCTGTTGTAGTATGGCATGATTGCAATGCACAGCACTAAATATTGTGATTGTGATGTGCTTTGATAATGTTGGGTGATAGTGGTAAATGCACTCATTTATTTATTTAATTAAGCAATAACCATATTTTAACTTCAAAGCCAACCATTATTGATTATTCAACTTACTATCAGACACACAGTGACTCCAATTAGGCAATTAATTATATTTTTCAGCTGCTTTCTATATTTCTATTCCACCTTATTAGGAGAGACACAAAATTTTGAACCCATGCTTAAAAGTGTTATCAAAGCAAGATGGTGGGTGGTGCTTTTCCTTTTTACCCATTTTCCTTGTTTCTGGTTTCTTTTGGTTTATTCTATAAATCTCAAGTTTGGCTTCCTAAAAAGCAAAAGTAAAAGAAAGCACCACTTTAATTTCTTACTATTTTTCTCTCCCATGTCTCCCATTTTTGGAGACTCACCATATATTAATCTAATCAGTTAAATAGAAGATCATTCAAACCCGAATTAATGTTATTCAACAAAGTGACTGAAATTTAAGATCCATTCATGACCATTAACAATAAAAAGCTGAGAAAATCTATTTTTTTATGCTTTGAATTTGTGTCAATTAAAATTTAGTTCTTATATCTTGAAAATACATCCTTAAATCTTGAGTATTTTATTAAAAAAATTAAGGGCTAAATAATTTATGTTTATAAAAAATATTAAAAAGCATAACTTCAATACAAATTAAATCGTAATTTTAAAACAAATTTAAAAACTAAAAAATATATTTACTTCTGAAAGATCACAACGTTTCATGTGTTGAAACCCTTGAATCATACTATGTAATGTGGGGTTCTACATATATGTATATAAATAGCCCTTGAATCATATAAACTCAATATTGATATTTCAGTGAAATTCTCTACTGTGTAAGAAATATAACTAAGAATTCAAGAGAAAGAAAAACATAAAATGCAACACACACTTGAATTCAGGAAGTATTATATGGAATATAAAGCTGGTGAAGAAAAATCCAGTTAATACAACTAGAGGGTATTTAAAAAAAAAAAACAAATTATAGTGTAGGAAAAAAAATAATAATCTTTGCTAGTACAGTTTTTTTCAGAGCAAGCAAACTGGATTGTTCTTCACCAGGTATTGCAATATATGCTGTTTTCTCAAATCTCAATCCCTACACAACCAAAAACCTCATTCTTATTCCAAGTCCTCTTGTCCTTCTGAAGGGCATTGTATCAACTCTAATATATTAACTGCTTCAGCCATATCTGGGCGATTTGAAGGAACTTGTGATGCACAGATTAGTCCCAATTTTATCACAGGAATTGCTTCCTCTGCTGCAAAATTACCCAGAAGCCGGGAATCCACACATTGCTCTACCCGGCCTTCTTCCAACGCACCCCTAACCATGTCACACAAAACAACCACATCATCCTCCATGTACTCCACCGGTCTTTTCCCGGTCACCACCTCGAGTACTAGAATCCCAAAACCATATACGTCACATTTCTCGGTTATCTTCACTGTTCGGCATGCAAACTCAGGAGCCATGTATCCAAGTGCACTTTGAATTTTGCTACTCAAAACACAATGGTCTAGCACGGGCAATAGCCTCACCAAGCCGAAATCTCCTATTTTTGGCTCGCCAGAGCAATCGATCAAAACATTGGTTGATTTTAGATTGTAGTGGATGATTTTCATTTGGTGCAAATGAGCCAACCCTTTTGCCATGCCAAGAATAATCTTGAACCTTTGCCGCCAAGAAAGAACATTTCTGCTATACTCATTTTCATCGTGTAGAAGCTTGTGTAAACTACCTCGGGATAGATACTCGTAAATAAGGAGCTGTAAGGATGAAGTCCAGTAATACCCTTTCAGTCCCACAAGATTCTGGTGCCTGATCATCCCGAGATTTTTCACTTCCCTTTCGAATTCCTCTTGTGACTTGATCAAACCGGAGACCGTAAGCTTCTTGATTGCAACAGAATGCCCATCCCGAAGAACAGTGCGATACACAACACCAAAACCACCTCGACCTATTTCGCTGTCTTTGTTTAGGAGATTATGAGCCCCATCATCGAATCCAGCATCACCCGAAAACATTACAAGCTTGCCATAGTTCGGATCATTGGCCGCAGGAGAACAACTATAATCCTCGCCACCTGAGAATGCAAATGGGGCAGCAGATCGCGACATTGAATGATGACGAACATGAATATTAAGGACAGTAATAGCTACCACACCAATGATGATAAAAGCAGCAGCACCAATGGCAATAAGGGCTGAGATGCTTAGTAAGATCCTCTTATGGCCATTGTTTAGAGAGGAAGTGGTAGAGTTGGTGTACGAAGAATTCGGGTTAAGCACGATAGGTTTGGGATGAACCGAAGGGCATGAGTGATTCACTACAGAACCACATAACAATGGATTGCCAGATACAGATGAAGGAGAGATTATATTGAAGAAGCCACCCAAAGGTAGCTCCCCTTGAAGGTGATTGTAGGAGACATTGAAAGATAAAAGGCGAGAAAGATTCGCGAGATCCTTAGGTAAGGTTCCAGAGAGTTCATTCCATGACAAGTCTACATACTGAAGATTAGTCAGGTTTGCAATGCCTGCTGGGATAGAACCAGTAAGCTTGTTGTGAGAGAGAATCCTGCAATGAAATGCACAAAAGAAAAGAAATTCATCAGTAAAACTAAAAATGCAGGCCTTTTATAGTTATTCTCCATTTGAAAATGGACTAAAATCCTATTTTGGTCCCTCACATATTAGTGATTTCTCAATTTAGTCCCTCAGAAATTAATTTGTTTTTAATGTCAATCCCTCTATCCAATATTTAACTAAATTTTTTATATTATCATTAATTGAAGACAATATTATTAGTTAAGGATATGATATTTTAACTAACATACAAACATTTTTACCAAAAAAAACATACAAATAAATTTTATTTTCATTTTAATAAAAAAATTTGTAAAATAATCTATAAATTTTATGTAAAATCTTAAAAACTTAGAAAATCACTTATAATAACTAATTTTAATACTGAAAGAATGTGTTTATTTTACAATTAACATGTCATTTTATCAACTAATTATGTTATATCTTCAACTAAGATTGTTATGTAATCAATCTTGTAAAGAAACTAAATACAGGACTAAAATTGACAACAAATTGTGAGCAAAGAAATTGAGAAGAGAAATCTAAGAGAGACCAAATTGAGAAAAAGTAAATACGTAAGGGACCAAAATGGGATTTTAGTATTTGAAAATGTCAGCCAGTCATTCATACATTACATTCATATCAAGCTAGGAAGCATGGACACTTCATTTTAAGGGCGTGTCGCCGTGTCAGACACGTGTCAGTGTCTGACACCCGTACGACACCGACACGACACATATTCATAAATTTTAGAATATAAATCAATTCTCTATAACTTTAATATAACAGAAAAAATAAAATAATAATAGATATGACATATATTATGAATAAAAATTATTATTTTCAAATTTTTCATTAAAAATTATGAAGATTTAATTATTTTTATATATAAATATATGCCGTGTCGTGTCGCATAATTTTAAAAGTTTAGCGTGTCGCTGTGTCCGTGTCCGTGTCGTGTCTCGTGTCTGTGTCAGTGTCCATGCTTCCTAGATATCAAGTTATGATAGAGAGCTTACAGAGATGTTAGGGATAAGCAATTTTCAATTTGGCCTGGAATTTTCCCACTTAGGAAATTCTTCTGCAGCTTAAGTTCTCCAAGCGAAAATGTGCCTTCTATTTCAAGAGGAATGCTTCCATTAAGCTTGTTGTCACTCAAATCAAGAATGTACAAAGATTTAAGTTCTCCTATACCCAAAGGAATAGAGCCAGTGATATTGTTGATGGAAATATTCAAGACTTGCAAGCTACTTAGGCCTCCAATGCTAGAAGGAATTTCACCAGTGAATGCATTAGATGAAAAATCCAGAATCTGAAGACCATGATCAGAATCAGATTCTATTCTAAAAATCCAAGAAGGAAGATTCCCATCTAAGTGATTGTGGCTGATGTCTAGAGCCAAAAGCTTGACACAGTTTTCCATTGATTCTGGTAAGTTTCCTGTGAGATGATTCCTGGATAGGTTTAAATTACTCAGTGAGCTCAAGTTTCCTATTGATTTTGGAACCCAACCAGAGAATCTATTTGCAGAAAGATCCAAAACCTCTAGATTCCTCAACTCTCCAATCCAATCAGGAATGCCTCCTGAGAATGAATTCCCATGTAAATTTAGTGATGTGCATGATTCTAATCTCTGCAATGATTCAGGAAGTGTCCCAGAGAGAAAATTATCACTGAAATCAAGTGATTTTACAAGCAAGCAGCCTCCAATATCCCTAGGAATCCTCCCAATGAAGCGATTCTTCTGTAAATTCAAATCTCTCAAATCATACAAATTCTCAATCCCCTCAGGAATCTCTCCTTCCAAAAAGTTATCAGACAGATCAAGTGTCTGCAATCCCCTCAAAAACCAAACCCCAGAAGGCAGCTTCCCGTAAAATTGATTGGATGAGAAATTCACAGAGACCAATGATGAACAAAAACTCAGAGAATCAGGAATAGTACCTGAAAGAGCGTTTTTGGCAAATGAAACTGACCTTAAAGACCCACATTGCTGGAAAAACCCTTCTGTGATAGACCCAGAGAGATTATTCTCGCTAAAGTCCAAAACTTGCAAGCTCCCAAGGCGAAGAAGATCTGGGTTTAATGACCCAGTGAAGTTATTCTTGGAAAGTGAGAGAATTTGAAGGGATTCAAGTCTCAAAAGTCCTCTATCAATATGCCCAGAAAGAGAAAACCCATCAAGGATAAGAGAAGAGACTCTATTAGTTGTGGGGTCACATTTCACGCCTTTCCACTTGCAAGGATTATCATCATCTTCGTTCCAGCTAGAGAGTTTAGCTTTGGGATCTTGAAGACCAGCTTTGAAGACAATCAGCCCCAAAACGTCGTCGTTGAAGACCGGGTCGACGGAAAGCACTGAGATTGGAGAGAAAAAGAGGATAAGGAAGAGGAGGAATTGCATCATACAGGTGGTGGGGACGAAGAAATAGCAAAAAGGAAGAAGCTTTTCAAGTGTATAGTATGAAACTATATATGTGTTGGTGAGAAAGAACAGAGAATCATGCAGAAGGAACGCAAAAAACAGAGGATCAAATGAAATGGGTGTGATTGAGGAGGAGTGAAGGTCGAAATGGCGAGGGAATCAAGAGAAAGATGTAATGTTAATATGATATTATGATGTTATGTGAGAAACCCGGAAATATTGGGGGAAGAGAATAGGAAATTGTTAGAAGCCTCGGGGATGGGGAAGCCATTAAAGCGAGAGAGAGAGAGAGAGAGAGAGAGAGAGAGAGAGAGAGAGAGAGAGAAGGTTGGTGTGAAGAAGAGCATGAGAGAAAAGACTAAAATAAATGAGTGAGAGAGAGTGAGGAAAGAGAGTAAAGTGAAGCATTTAAAGCTTCCATTTTTCAAACGGTTAAGGCAACGGAAGGTGGAGAGAGAAAGAGAAAGAGAAGTGGAGAGAGAGAGAGGGAAAGATTTTTCTTTTTGGAAAACAGAGAGATCTTTCATCTTTGTGTAACGTGTAATGTACTACTACTAATGTATAATGTCTAAGGTATATAGTATAGTAGTGTGTGTGAGTGTATCTATGTCTTCATTGGGTCAAACAAGAATCCTATGTGTGATCCACGTAGGCACTTTTGGAGCTGACACCTCACAACCTAATATATCTTATATTATATGGCTCCACCCCTTTCTGGTCGTCCATGTTTAAAACTATAGTCTATGAAATTAAAAATAAGAGAAAATTTACTATTTGGTCTCTCTTTCTTTACTAAGTTAACAATTTAGTCCCTTATTTATTCTACATACATATTTGCGTGCCCGTTAGGGCACGCAAAGCCCCTAGTCTATATATATATATACTATTATATTGGCAAAAGTATTAATTTCGTCCCCAAACTTTACACCAATTGTCAATTTTGTCCCCAAACTTTTTTTGCTGTCAACTTCGTCCCCAAACTTTACACCAACTGTCAAATTCATCCCCAATCTTTTTTTGCTGTCAATTTCGTCCCCAAACTTTACATCAACTGTCAATTTCGTCCCCGATCTTTCACATTTTCGTCAATTTTATCCTTTGACTAACTTCTTTT
>QANZ01050912.1:177275-246184 GCA_003254925.1 Chamaecrista fasciculata | reverse complement strand
TTTTTTTTTTTTTTTTGAAAAAAAAAAACAAACCATAGCAAGATAATTGTAAGGTTTGCAAATTATATATCTGAAATCTGATCTTGATAGATGCTGACAACTGATCAATCTGACTTTGTTGGATCTGCTAATAAAATGGAGTTGGAAAAGGTTAAATTTTGTCAGTGATGATATATTTTCTTGATGAACAATGGTCAGAACCGGTAATCCGTAAATCAAAGGAAGATAAACTGCATAGAATGGTATGGCTTACCACTACTTGCTGCAATGCTCATGAGCCTTAGCTCGTGTGCTACGGCATTGGCTCCTTTGCAGTGAGATTCCATTTTTAAACCTGGTGGGAGAGGTTTCTCCCTTCACCTCAATCGTTGGATGTTCATATACACCAGAGGTACACTGTCTGCTGCAATAAAGGAATTCTAGGTTAAGGCTATAGGGTGGATTCGGAAGTTTAAATCTTTAGAGCAGAAAATTTGTGAGAAATCTTGAAAGGTGTGACCATGTCTATATATATACTAGCTCCTAGTTTCCCTTTTTCGTAAAAAATTTGTAAAATGGCAGTAGGAACTTGAATTAACAGTGCAGTAGCAATAAATGCAGGAATATTTACTTCCATAATATCATCGATAGATTTCTCTTTATTTTAAATTGTAATAACACAGGATTTAATTCCATAGAGGTTATAAATCTTTCGTCAGTAAATTCAACTATATAAATTACATCTTGATTATATCGAATCAGATCAATATCATGAACAACAATATCTCAGCTATCAAATTGATTCATACATGAACATCATGTAATGGAACCTTCACCCTACTAAACAGTCCCTGGAAAATCCTATGAATTTGTATGCACCTACAGCTAGTGTCTCTTTCTGAAGGAAAGTAACTATTGTGTTGTCACTTTAGGGACTAGTGTCATAATTAAATCCTTCAGCTGCTTTTTGATACTTCACAGATGCTTTGCTTCATCGTAGAAGTGAGGTTGCTAAAGGAAGTCTGTATTGTAAAGTTGAACAATGAATTGAACAAACTTGGGTGAAAACTAGCTACATAGTGTCCAAAGCACATTTTAATTTTTAACCCTGCTTGAATTGTTGAAACAACTAACAAGTGACCGCTCTAAATATAAATGTATCATTATATTTGAACTCGGGAATCGGGATTGTCTTGGGGTACATGTAGTAAATGAATTGTCATAACTGTCTGCCAATCTTTGATCTGTCTCCAACATGAATGAAAAACTTCTGTCATTGATTTTACTGACAACTTATCTCGGTGTGCAGTTCCTCCGCAAGGTGAGGCAGACGACTTGGATCCAGTTTTGTTAAAACATGATCCTGTTTCTGATCCCCACCACTCTAATGCTTCCAGCAGCAGTAGCCAGACGCCTTTGCTTGAGCATAAAAATGAAATTCCAAGCATACCTACCACCGAAGATGAACAAATACAGCCACCACCAGCTTCATCTATTGTTACCTCCGAAGACGATCAAATGCAACCACTTTATGATTTATCTGTTCTTCCTTCAAGATCTGGGCAACAGTCAGAATTACGGGGTCAGGTTTCGAAGTTTTTTACCCTGGGTGATATAAGTTCTGCTATCCGTTCATCAAAGATGACCCGCCTTTGTTGTTCAATTGTTGTAGCCCTGTTAGTAGTTTTATCTTATCTAGGATTTCCTTTGCTAGGTGGCACATTTGTTAAGAGTATTTTAAGCTTTAGGCCACTCTACTTGGTTCTGGTGACAAATGTAACAGTTGTGGTTGCGCAACTTCTTTCCAATAAACAAAGAGGTTCTGAAAGGGCTACAGGAAGACAAAATGAAACTTCCCCTGATGGAGATCACTGGATTGAACATCTTGGTAAGGCTTTGGAAATAGGCCTAGCGATTCAGAATGTAATGGATGCAATGTTCATGGATTGTGCTTCTTATGCAATCATTGTCATATGCGGCCTCTCCCTTGTGCAGCTGTTTAGCTAGTAATTCTCAGAGTAGTGTTCCAAATTATATGTATTTCATTTCCTTCTTTCTGATCGTCTCTGTAATTTGTGGATCAGATGTAAGCAAAGATGACCATCGTTTGGTTCACATATAATTTATATTTGCATGCCCATCTTAGGTACTATTAATTGTCTTGCCTTCCTGTAATAGATAGAATTGGGTAGAACAGAAGAGGCATGTAATTTGGAAATTGAATAGACTATTGGACTAGGATCCCCCATGAAGAAAGCAGGTTTTATTAAGGTCTATTCTGGGGTGTTCATATGATAATCTGGCTTCCAGTTTTTCCATATAAATCCGAAATGAATGGAGAATTGAATTCTTGAAATTCTAAACTCTAATCCAAATTGAACATAGGACTGCCTTGTGAAATGATATAGTGGCTCATATATGGTTGATTTTCATCAATTTAGTACTACTGGAAAAATGAACGCCCTCTCACATAATGTAACCATATAATTTACCTTCAAGCTTGATCTGTATCCTCATGTTCAAAGTCCATCACATCATTGCTTGTTTTTGTATGCAAAGCCAGCACTTCAAGGACCCAGAAAATATCTTTTGAGAAGGATTTTGAGTCGTCCCCTGACACAAATTCTTCAACCACATTGTTAACCTCAATCAAGCTACACCCTGGGATTTTCTTAATCCTCTTGCTTCTAATTAGCTTCCTAATGATGGATACACCTTCCCACTTTCCAAGCTCTGCATATATGTTAGCAAGCATAACATAGCTACCAGATTCATCTGGTTCAAGCTCTACAAGTTTCTCCATAGCAATAACAGCAATCTCAAGATTGTGATGAGTCCTGCAAGAACTTAACAGAGAATTCCATATCCTTGAGTCTGGTTTTAATGGCATCTTCATGATAACATCAAGAGCCTGATCAAGCCGTCCCGAACGTCCAAGAAGATCAACCAAACAACCATAGTGTTCAATTTCTGGTTCTATATGGTAATCCTCTCTCATAGAATCAAAATACTTCAATCCCTCATTCCATAATCCTGCATGTGTGCAAGCTGCTAAAACACCCAGAAAAGTTATCCCATTTGGAGATACATTTGCTTTCTGCATTTCATCAAACAGTTCAAGTGCATCATGGGCTTTTCCATGATTGGCTAATCCCGCAATCATAGTACTCCAAGAAATCACGTCTTTCTCCACCAATTGATCAAACAAATTCCGAGCTTCATCAACACAACCACATTTAGCGTACATTTCAATCAGTGCATTACAAATGCTTGTCTTCTTCAGAAACCTATTTTTATCAGAGTACATGTGAATCCATTTCCCAACCTCAAGTGCTCCTAGATTTGCACACGCAGGCAAGACGGATATAATACTAATCTCATCGGGTTCAATACCGATGATTTGCATTTCTCGGAAAATTTCTAACGCATCAGCATAGCAGCCGATTCTAGCGTACCCTGTAATCATCGTTGTCCAGGAAACGATTGTTCTATTAGGCATTTCGTCGAACAGAGATTTTGCACTTTCCATCTGGCCCAACCGTGCGTGTCCATAAATCAAGCTATTCCAAGAAATTGAATCTCGATTGGTCATTTGATCGAACACTTTGAGCGCACTTGTTAAATCATCACATTTTGTATACATGTCTATTAGTGCGTTCTCTGTTATACAATGAGACTTGGTCCCGAACTTGAAAATCTGCGCATGGATTTGCAGCCCAAGACGATGGCATAAAAGCCCTGCACACGACTTTATCAAGAACGGGAATGTGAATCTGTCAGGTAGAGTGGGATTTTCAGTTGAACTCCGAGGATGTCTCATCATTTGCTTGAACATGTTGATTGCGAAGCTGTATAGATGATTGTGGGAGTAAGTTCTGATGATTGCATTATAGGAAAACGCGTTTGGCTCTACTAGTTGTTTGAAGAGAAAGGATGCGTAATTCATATCGCCACATTTGTCGCATACATCCAACATCTTCGTCACCAAGAAATTGCTCTGTGATAGTGATACCTTGACGATCTGAGCATGGATTTTCTTCAGTTCGTCTGTTTTTACACAGTTTCTCAAAGCGGGAACGAAGTGATTTTCTATTTCTCTGAGAACATGATTCCCCGTTGTCGATCCCATCAATGACGTCCTAAATGAAACCTCCATGAACTTCTACTGTATACTTCCCATTTCTACAAGGGATTTGATACAAATACATCCATCACTTTCATTTCTCTTCTTTCCATTTTGTCTTTCTTTTCGGCTCTAACATCTGCTGTAAATAAAGTTGTGATATTTTGCCATTGATGCATAATCGGCAGCTATTTATTAATCTCTTGAAGCAGTGTTCGAGGAACTATTTGCTTGACCGAGGAAAACAAGTGCATGGGATAGTACAGAGATTAGGGTTTGGGTGTGATTTGGTGTTAAACAATGATCTCATGAATATGTACGCGAAATGTCGCAGGATGGACCTTGCGTATTTTGTGTTTGATAAAATGCCTGAGAGAAACGTGGTTTCTTGGACAGCTCTGATGTGTGGCTTTTTACAAGACGGCGATGCTAAAACCTCACTATCCTTGTTCTCAAAGATGGGTCTTTCAGCCGTAAAGCCAAATGAGTTCACACTCTCCACAAATCTAAAAGCTTCAGGGATTTTGGGTAATGCTGAAATCGGCATGCAAATTCATGGGGTTTGTGCAAAATCTGGTTTCGAATGTGTGCCTGTTGTTGGCAATTCTATAATGGACATGTACTCGAAATGTGATAGGATTAGTGAGGCAGCAAGAATGTTTAACGTTATGCCAGTCAAAAATCGTGTGAGTTGGAATGCAATGATTGCGGGATTCACCCTCAAAAGAAATAGTGAAGAGGCTTTAAATTTGTTTCGGATTATGCAAGAGAGAGGGGAAGTTCCTGATGAATATACATACTCAAGCATATTAAAGGCATGTGGTTTTCTTGGAGCTGTAAGAGAAGGCACCCAAATACATGCCTCCTTAATCACCCAAGGATTCCCATATTTGGTTCAGTCAATTGTTTCAGGAGCTCTTGTTGATCTTTATGTCAAATGCAGACACATGGTTGAAGCTAGGAGGGTATTCAATCGAATTGAGCAGCAAAATGCGGTATCTTGGAATTCACTAATTCTGGGTTATGCACAAGAAGACAATCTGCCAGAAGCCATGGGCTTGTTTCAGAAGCTGAGGGAGAGCAAACATCAACTGGATGGGTTTATACTTTCAGGCCTCCTAGGAGTATTCGCCGATTTCGCGCTTGTCGAGCAAGGGAAGCAAATGCATGCTTATACCATTAAAGTCCCATATGGTTTAGAAATACCAGTCACTAATTCAATTTTGGATATGTACATGAAATGCGGAATGACAGATGAGGCAGATGCAGTTTTCAGAGAGATGCCAGCAAGAAATGTGGTTTCCTGGACAGTGATGATGACTGGCTATGGCAAACATGGTATTGGGAAAAAGGCTGTTGATCTATTCAATGAAATGCAAGCAGATGGATTAGAACCAGACAATGTGACTTACTTGGCTGTACTCTCAGCTTGCAGCCATTCTGGACTTATAGAAGAAGGTCAAGAATTCTTCTCTAATTTTTGCAGAAATCAGCCGAGAAAACCACAAGTGGAGCATTATGCTTGCATGGTTGATCTGCTTGGACGTGCTGGAAGGTTAACGGAAGCAAAGGATCTTATAGAGAAAATGCCACTGAAACCGAATGTAGGTATATGGCAGACTTTGCTGAGTGCTTGTAGAATGCATGGAGATGTGGAAATGGGCAAAGAAGTAGGTGATATACTCCTGAGATTAGATGGTAATAATCCAGTTAATTATGTTATGATGTCAAACATTTATGCAGATTCTGGGTACTGGAAAGAAAGTGAGGAAATTAGATTTATGGTGAAGAGAAAGAGATTGAAAAAAGAGGCAGGACGTAGTTGGGTGGAAATGGACAAGAAAGTCCACTTCTTCTACAATGGAGATGAAACTCATCCACTTACAGAGAAAATTCACGAGGTGTTGAAAGAAATGGAGAAGGGTATGAAAGAAAAGATTGGTTATGTTCATAACATCAATTTTGCATTGCATGATGTTGAAGAAGAGTCAAAGGTGGAGAGCTTAAGGTTTCATAGCGAGAAATTGGCAATTGGTTTGGCTTTGTTAAGTGGTGGGTTAAAAGATGGACAGAGGATTATTCGTGTGTTCAAAAACTTGAGAGTTTGTGGTGACTGCCATTCATTCATCAAGGGTTTGTCAAAGTTTCTAAACATTGTATTTGTAGTGAGAGATGCAAATAGGTTTCACAGATTTGAGAATGGAGAGTGTTCCTGTAGAGACTACTGGTGATGCCAAAAATCATTAAAAAAAATAAATGTTGGGCAAAAACACTCTTTTAGTCTCCAAACTTTACACTAACTATCAATTTCGTCTCTATTTTATATTACGATCAATTTCGTCTCCATTATTCATAGTTTGATCAATTTTATCTTTAAATCAATTTCTTTCAATAAATTAATAACATACTTCGTCTTATTTTTTAGGGTAAATTACACAAAAAGGCCCTGTGGTTTGACCCATTTTCAGATAGGGTCCCTGTGGTTTAAAAAGTGTCAAATTGGGGGCACGTGGTTTCCTCCGTTAGCAAATAGGGTCCCAGGTGGTATTTTCCATCCAAATTAACGGAGTTAGATTAGAATGAATTTTAAGGTTGACTGTTTTGTGATTTGAGCGTTTTTTTATTAAAACAAACTAAAAAAAAGGGTTATTTTGCAATTTGAACCAAAATGCAAAATAATAAACCAAAACCCAAATTTGTTGAACACAACACCACACTTTTTCTGATATGCGATCGGGGAAGCAATCCAAGAGTTGCAAAAGGTTTAGTGGTGAAGAAAGTTGGTGGTGTGGGAATGATTTTAGCGAATGGGCTTTCTAACGGAAAAGGTCTTGTTGGTGATGCTCTCATGCTCATCTTCTTCTTGCTAGTGCCGTTGGTGCTAACGAAGGAGACGCCATTAAAGCATATATCGCATCCTCCGCAAATCCCACTGCCACCATTGATTTCAAAGGCACTGTACTCGGAATCAAACTCGCACAAGTCGTGGCTTCGTTTTCTGCCAGAGGACCCAATGGGTTAAACCCAGAGATTCTCAAGCCCGATTTAATCGCTCTATGAGTGAACATTCTCGCTGCTTGGACCGACGATGTTGGTCTCACTGGGTTAGATTCCGATTCCAGAACAGAGTTCAACATCTTATCAGGTACTTCAATGGCTTGCCCTCATTTAAGTGGCGCGGCGGCGTTGTTGAAAGCCGCACATCCCGATTGGAGTCCGGCGGCTATAAGATCGACGATGATGACAACTGCGAATCTTGTCGTTAATCGAAATCAAATCATGATCGATGAAGCAACCGGAAAATCCTCAACGCCGTACGATTTCGTATTGCCGCCGCCGCCGAGGAAGAGAAACCCAAGATTTCCCAAGAAGCTCCCAAAATTGCAAATGAAATTCAGATGCCCCCAAAATTGCAAGCAGAAGGTCGATTTCACCGCAAGATTGACAAACCCTCCAGAAGACCCTCCTCCTCTTTCAACCTTCGTCCCACCGTTGCTGCTTATAGCCACCGCCGACGATGTGACATCGTACTGGAGAAATGACGCCGAAGACGCGATGGTGTTGTGTTCAACAAATTTGGGTTTTGGTTTATTATTTTGCATTTTTGTTCAAATTGCAAAATAACCCTTTTTTTTTAGTTTGTTTTAATAAAAAACGCTCAAATCTCAAAACAGTCCATCTTAAAATTCATTCTAACCTAACTCCGTTAAATTGGATGGAAAATACCGCCTGGGACCCTATTTGTTAACGGAGGAAACCACGTACCCCCAATTTGACACTTTTTAAATCACAGGGACCTTATCTGAAAATGGGCTAAACCACAGGACCCTTTTGTGTAATTTACCCTATTTTTTAATGAGTTCATATTTAAATTTCTTTTCCTATCAATTTTACATTATGTCATTAGACACATAAAATATATTGTTAATATTTGATTAAAGAACAAAAGATAAAATTGACCAAAATATAAAACATTAGAGATGTGTAAAGTTTGGGGACCAAAAAAACGGTTCTCACCCAAAATGTTTTGTTTTCTTTGTGTTGAAGCAATGCATATAATAGGTGCTATAAAATCAGACCTTACAAATTACAATGTTGCAACACTCTAGAATTATTTTTTGATAATGAGTTAAGGTAAAGGGAATTATTGTTGTTTAGAATAAATCTTAAAAGGGGCATATTTCTTTTGCAATGGTAAAACATGACTTGAGAGAAAAGGTGACGAAATGAACACAACAAAGATGAAGATCTAAATCTATTATTTCCTAAGCAACTAAAATTCAAATCCATTATAAACAGTGACTACATTTAACTTGAAAACTCTAAATTTGTTGCTTGGGTAGCTGACTTCTCCACAACCAAAAAAAGAATTTCTGCATTTTCTTTTCTTGGCCAGACGAAAGTCAGCATTCTAGACCATAGAGCATATCAATACGTCTTCTCTTAAGTTGGATTTCTAAAGAAAGGATGGTCGAGGGCTTGCCGAGCTGTTAGGCGTTGAGCCGGATCATATGTCAACAAGCCCTGCAACAAGTCAGTTAAAGAGGACCTTGAGGACTCTACTTGTCTTGATACAAGATCCTGCATAAAGCATAATAATTAGTCAAATCAATAACTACACCACAGAGGGCAAGGCTCCTTTTAGAGCATTAACTAACTTGAGGCTCAAAAATGTCCAACAATACTGACTCGAGGAGAAGAATGGCAAACCTTTAGATAATCAAGCTTCTTTACTGCTCGAATGCTCTCCCTTGACACAGCACCTTCAGGCCAATTTAGTCGTGATCCATGCCTGAAATACTTTTCGGCACCTCGGCTGCATATCACCATGCAGTGGAAGAAAATTGGATAAATTACTAAATCAATAAAGTAAACTCTAAATTACAATTAAACAGAACTATTGTCAATTCCCCACTTATTGATTCATAACTTCAAAAACAGGAGCTCTGCAACTACAGAGAACCAACTAATATATTTGGATTTAGGAGAGACACATACTTAGACCTTCGAGCCATATGCTCTGGTATAGGTCCCAAAACTCTCTCCATCATCGCCAAGTGCTCCAAGTTTTCATGAGTCTGAAACAATGCTTTGCCCTGACAAAAGTTCCACATGCAATCTACTAAGACCAGCCGTTCAAGATTCAGAACATGTCTAATATATCATGACAAAAGTAAGACCAACCGAAATAAGTTCGATGAGAATACATCCAACACTCCACATATCGCATGGGTATGACCATCCTAGACCTGAAATTATCATGTCAAGTGCGGATGAGAAAATAATTACATGTTAGTTTTAAAACTCCACAGCCTTGAAATAGTCAAGAAAAAGAAATCAATTAGAAGACCCAATTGGCTCCATTTCATTGTACCCATATCTAAGTGAAACCAAGCCAAAAAAGATAGTGAATAGAGGTAATAATGCATCCACTTATGAAGCACGATATTCAACTTAAAATGAACATGCCACATGACATCGAGGTTTGGCACAATAGTTTCTACTTTATTTTCTTTTAAAAAGTCAGCTGGTGAAGGACTTCACAACTACCAATATCCTTCAAGAATGGAAGAACATGGTACAGGGAAAATGAAAACAGAGGGGTCGGAAAATATAACAAGTCTATGTGAAGGATATAATAAACTAATAAAATAAGCATTATGAAAGAAAAAAAATAACGGTCAAAAGTTAAGCAAAAATAGCATCCAATACAGTACAAGGGGCTCAGCACAATGTAGGAAAACACACTGCAAAACTAAAGGACCATGACGTGTTAGAAGTATAAGGCTAGTAATCCTGTAAATTCTATGCTGCAAGCAGTCACTACTGAGACTGCAAGTTATTAATAATATTTTTCAAAGGATCAAAACATTTCCCCTTACCACCATCAAGCACCAAATTTTTTCCTATGTAGGACTCTGACAGTAAACAGACAAAAAAGTAAGGAAAGTAACATTCTTCTTAGCCAAACCATACTTAAATTACCTAGAATAATCTCAGGGGCTCGGTAATGCCTTGTAGAAACAATGGAGTTATGGTTCTGATTATCAACTACAGTACTACCAAAATCAATCAGCTTAATAGCACTAGACTTTGGCAAGCACCTGAATTGCATTTCGTCTGAGAAAATCCTCTGTATCATTCCAAGCATTTTCCTTTAATATATTATAATCAAATCTATGGCCAAATCCAAAAAGTCAACTTTTGTGCCATAAAATGCTAAATACCTTACAGCTAGGGAGCTTTACAGATTCAGAAGAAACCAGAAGTATATTTTCTGGCTTTAGATCAGTGTGGATTAGGCGTAGGTCATGCATATCTGGATATGGTAAATCAAAGCAAACAACAACAAAAAAATACAGTAAGGAAACGCATTGAAGATATGTTGTATCCCTGGACAAACAAAGTAGGCCAAGGAGAAGATCTGGTTGATTTTTTAGCAAGAGAAGAGAGAATAAAACATGAGATAAACTGAAGACCAAGAATAATCCACAGACATGCTACAGATTCCAAAAGCTGTCGTCCAAATTCCCGAACAAGATCCACAGGGAATGGGCAGTATTTATTTCTCTTTAGAAAATCAAATAAGCTTGGTCCAAGCTTCTCAAATACCTGGTAACACCATTAAAATGCATTGAAAGGAAGGTTTCTGCTTAGTTCCCAGATCTATGAATAAAGCCCACATTGACATAAAACAATCCAGTGCATCTGAACTAAAAATATCTATTCACTTGTAATACAAATGGGTACTAACCACGTATTATTCCTGAACAGAAAGAAGCAGAACAAGATAACTTATAGGGATGCACATCCAAGACAACACTATTAGAGCAGGCAATAGATCACCGTGCAGTGATCAACATACTAGGGGGGGAAAATTGCAGTTTATCCAATACTCTAATTAACCAGTACATTCTCATATCAATGAGAAAACTAAACCCCAGTAACAAATACAAATAAAAAACTCAATGTCGCATTCCAAAATCAGAATGCACATGATAAATCAAGGAAGTACTTTGTAGAAGGAAGTGCAATAAGCATACTTACAATACATATGTGATTCCGGTAATCAAACCAGTTCCGAATATGTACACAGCTGCAATGAGGAAGTATGATGGGGTAAATATTGGTTGTCCCACATAAAAAATCTAATCAAATTCTAGCAGCCAAATTTAGCCAGAAGGTCTTTTACCGTGAGCTGCCTCTCTCATTCTTGCCTAGTTGTTGAAGCACATCAACCTCAACCATTGCTGCATCACGGTATTTTGGTATGCTTCTAATCACCTTGATGGCCACATACTCTCGGGTTTGGCGGTCCCAACATTCCAAAACTCGACCAAATGTGCCTACAGCACTAGCAATATGCTGAGTGACAGAAGCAGAGTCAGCCAAAATAAAATCTGGTATTCACAGAGGCACTGGACCTAACCTTCACCGATCTTGCTCAGAATTTTATCTGTTAGATATAAAGAGCAAATGAGAAATACTTCTCAAATGAAAATCTAGAAAAGAAAAAATTGACACCAAGTGCCAGTATAACTGAATTAAAAGAAAAACACAACTATAGAATCAGGGCACATGACAGAAAAAGCCAGTTCTACAGGCTTACAGTCATGCATTATTTTGAAATAAGAAAATGTCAACTAATTAACTTCAAAAAAGAGTCTATTTAGTAAAGAACAGAAGAGCTTTAAGTTGCCATTTTGTCTATGGAAATTTTCATTCTTTCAATCGTCTAGAAACCTATTTAAGAGATGTTTAGACATATATATATATATATATGCTCGCGTCTGTGTGTATATACTGAAAAAATCAATACTCATGTTATAGTAATGATGTTTTTTTTTTTTATTTAAATGCCAAGCTTCAATACTTTACAATTAAGTGCCCAGGGACTTGAGAAATTAGGATAGCTTAAATCTAAGCTTGGGACAAACCCATGCAAAACCCCATAGCCCATTCTCTCAACTCAAGGAAAGCATGCATAAGCATAAAACTCTTCAATCACCTTTGCCAAAAGCAACGGCGGGCTTGACTATCAACAGAATTAAAATTATTTACCTCTCTGAATCATCCAGAGGTATAGAATATCAGAATTTTTTTTTTTAAAAAAAAAAGTAAACAAATTGAAAGAACTCACATCTAGGCGTGAGGTTTTCGCCAAGACTAAACACGTAATGCCCTTCACGATCGTCGTCTCTTTTTGGAGGCGATGCATGCCTACTTTGGTATCCTTCATCACCCATCACAAGAGCCCTTTGCGCCTACAAGATGAAGCAACGGTGAACGATCCCAACTCCAGGTCAGATTTCATCTAATTGGTGTTCCCCATTTTAATTTTTCCTGAAAACCCTAAAATCTAATCAATAAATCCAAGCAAACAAGCAAGCAGCAACCTCTGGCTCCGACGATGGGGCTTCGTCCCAGGTGAGACGAGGCCGTTTACGGGTTCGTTCCCTTTCCATGTTTTTGATTTCCACAGCTACCATGGACAGAATGAAAGCCTCTCTTCCAGAAAATATCTGTGACCAAAAAAAATCTCAATGAAAACAGATTATGGCTTCGAGTAAAGGCTTCAGGCGCTTCAATTTCAAGTTCAAAGCATCTGCAAGCAAGCAACTTGCGAAGCTTGATGGTATGGCATTGGGGTTCGTCTTGTAAAAAAGACAAAATCTTGGAATCTTTGGATGTTGGAGATTTCTGATTTCGGCGAATTTTTGCTGGGTAAATTACTATTGACGTTCGCGCTGTATTGGGTGTCGATTTTAAACGACAACGTTTTATGGCGGTGTCATAAGATAATCCTGATTCAATAAGACAGGTTATAACTTACAATGGAGTGAAGGAAAAATTTTGGATAATGTTATTTACGTCCTTCATTTATATATTTTCAGCCAAAAAAAATATTTCTTATCTCTGAATTTTACATAAATTTTCAATTTGTCTAATATTTTTTATTATCATTTTTGTCTCCAAAATTTTATATTCTAATTGGTGTTGTCTTTTATTTTTATTTTAACGATAAATAATACGTAACTAATAACATATAATATAAAATTGATAAAAAAAATTCAAATACTAATTAAGATTGAAAAACACAACAAAATTTGTCATTAATTTATTAAAAAATTTAATAAAAATATAAAAATGGCCAAAATATAAAATATTAGAAATAAAATTGAAAAAGAAAAATTAAAGACAAAATTAAAAGTTGATATAAAATTTGAGGACAAAAAGAGAGTTTTTACCTATACTTTATTTTGTAATAAGTTAATAAAAATGTATGTTCAATATTTTTTTTAGATTTTTTAATGATTAGTTAACAAAAATGTGTGTTTAATAAAAAAATTTGTATTGACGTTTTGAATATATATTTTTTTTTGCTCAATGTGTTTTGAATAAATTGATTTTATATTATTTTTTAATTTTGTTTATTGTATCCTTAAGAATAACTCGTAATTTTAATTTTATTCATATTTGCTGAAATACACTTGTCAACACTTGTCTTCTTCTTATTTATTTATTTAGCAGTGAGTCATGTTAATTTGAATGAGATAATTACACTTGTCAATACATATGTGTTTTGAATAAATTGATTATATTATTTTTTAATTTTGTTTGTTGTATCCTTAAGAATAACTCGTAATTTTAATTTTATTTATATTTGCTGAAAAACACTTGTCAAAACTTGTATTTAGCAGTGAGTCATGTTAATTTGAATGAGATAATTACAAATGGCAATATTTTATTGGTTCTTACATCTTATAAATATATGAGTATTCAAAGAGAATAAAATGAACAAATTTCTCATATTTGATGGGTTCTTGTTATACTTGCATGATTTGAGAATATTCATTTGCCAATTTGAATAAAGGAATGAAATATAAAAATTAATTTAAAGTTTGTTTAAATAGTTATAATGGTGGATGAGATATACCACCTTGAGCAAAATGAGTAGACAAAATAAACATATTTATATGATACTTATCGGAACTAGATCAGAAATTTGATGAAAATGAGATATCATGAAGTCATCATTTGTTATGATCATGACATTGGTATGAATCATGACCCAATCATTGATACAGTGTTAGATGGAATTTCAACACCTAGTTAGTATTTACTTTTTTGGCTCTCTCGAATTTAATTACTTTATTGAAAGCGCATATCACTCTCATTATGCAATTGTGATTTACAACACTTGTTTCTTATATAAACAAACATTAACTATTACAGGACCGAACATGATTGTGACGGAAGAATTAACAGAAAAAAAAAATTATCGATATTGGAGTGACATTGTTAAGAATTATTTACAAGCAAATGACATTTGAGATGTTGTAGTTAAAATTATAGAATTAAAGATAAGAAGTGGAAAAGGAACAACAGTTTAGCCTTATATGCAATTCAAACGGCACGTGGATCCGAACAAACTTCAAATATTAGAGGGCTAAGGAGGCTTTGAAACTCCTAAAATGTTTGTTTGATGAAGTTTGAGCACCAAATCTACTTAACTATTATGATAATCTAAAATTAATTACCAACAGTTTGGCCTTATGATGTTTGCCTTCTTCCGTGCATATAAATTACTTGAGGGCGTGGTGTGCCGACACACAAATATATATATCTATAAAATTTAAAATAATTTAATATTAAAAAAAATAAAATGTTATTAATAATTCAATTTAAACTTATTTTTAATTATATAAAATATTAATAAAAAATCTCATCAAAACATGCAAGGATACTTAAAAATAATAACTATGACTAAAAACTTGTTGTTTTTCCTCATATGAAGTATTTAACAAAATTATAAGTTTATAAGAGTACATTTGAGTACTTGACAACTATGTAGAAACATGAGTAATTTAAAGTCATGGGCGGGATATGGGTAATTAAAATTTATGAAGTATAAACATTTTATTTAGAGGACGTGTCGCCGTATCAGACACGTGTTTGTGTTTGACACCCGTACGACACTCATACAACACATATTCATAAGTTTCAAAATATAAAATTAAATTTTTGTGACTTTAAATAACAAACAATAAAAAATAATGATATATATAACATACATTATGAATATGTATTATAATTTTTCAAGTTTTTATTAAAATTTATGTATTTTTAGTTATTTTTATATATAATGCAAAGCCTCCTAGTATATATTTTGCGTGCCTTATCGGACACGCAAATATGTATGTAAAATAAATAAGGGACTAAATTGTTAACTTAGTAAAGAAAGAAAGACTAAATAGTAAATTTTCTCTTATTTTTAATTTCATAGACTATAGTTTTAAACATGGACGACTAGAAATGGGTGGAGCCATATAATATAAGATATAGATATAGGTATAGATATAGATAGATATATATACTATGATCTCATAAAAAATNACTAGAAATGGGTGGAGCCATATAATATAAGATATATATATATATATGTATGTATATTTGAAAGGAATAGTTAATTGTGGAAATAGTTAATTGTGGTTGTTAGTAAAAATGTATGTGAATCACTAGACAAGAGTTGTAATGTATCACTATCACAATTATTTTGATAGGTTACACCGTAATTTAAGATTTAAGAAATTTATCCCTTGAGTCATATAAATGTAATGGGCGGTATTTACATCAACTCTCGAAATAGAATTTATAAAGCAAAAAACTTGATGGTGGCCATAGCGTTCGGTCAGTTTCATTTATGTCTTCAACGTTTGTTTTGTGTCAGTTATCCTCTTAAGTTCTATAATGTTGTCAATTATACCCTAATCTTAATTTTTTTGGGCTAAAGTCCTATTTTGGTATCTCAAGTTATCTTAAAATTCTGTTCTGGTCCCTCAAGTCTCCGACGAACTTTTTGGCAAGATACATGGCGACCTCGACAACTACAAAAACTCCTAATCCAAGGTTTTTTGACCTCCTGAGTTCAATGATGGCTTGCATTTTGCGAACAAATGACTGGAAATGTGATTTTCGACGATTGTGTAAATTTTTCAATGGCTTGCCAGTCATTTTTTTTGCAAAATGGAGGCTATCATTAAACTCAAGAGGTCAAAAAACCTTGGATTAGAAGTTTTTGTAGTTGTCGAAGTCGTCGTGTATCTCGTTGAAAAGTTTGTCGGAGACTTAAGGGATCAAAACAGAACTTTGATCAAACTTGAAGGACCAAAATAGGATTTTGGCCAAAAAAAATTGAGGGGATATAATTGACAACAATGTGAAACGTTCGGGGCATGACTGATACAAAATAAATATTGGTGGCATAACTGAAACTGACCCTAAACGTTAAGGGCACCAACAAGTCTTTTGTCAATTTATACTCAATGTTTCAAATTGGTCCCTCAGTTATTTTTTGTTCCATATTGGTCCCTCAGTTTTCCAAAACTTGACACAGTTGATTCCTCGAATGTTTTCCATCCATTTTTCTATTAAAAAAAAAAGACAAAATTAATTTTTAACTCCAAATCCACGATTCTCAATGCACCATTCTTGAATCAAAACCCTAAGTGCGTGATTGGAGATTAGGTCGAAATTGTGGAGGATGTGATTAGTGACAGGGCATGTGAAATTGCCGTTGTGGAATCACTGCTCAATGGAGTCGCGATCGTAGGTGATGATGGAGGAAAGCGTGACGGGATCGGTCATGAGGACATTTGAAATGGGCGGGAATCGTGAGATCGAGGTTGAGTTTGGTGATGTTCTTGTCGTTGTTCTTCCGCCTCTTTCTCCATTCGAACACCATATTTGCAGATTCAAAGAGAGGAAATCGCAGAAAGGAAGCCAAGATTGACAGCTAAATCTTATATTATATGGCTCCACCCCTTTCTGGTCGTCCACATTTTAAAACTATAGTACAAAATTAATAATAAGAGGAAAATTATTATTTGATCCCTTCTTTTTTACTGTGTTAACGATTTAGTCCCTCATTTATTTTACATACATATTTGCTCTATACTATATGGCTCCACCCCTTTCTGGTTGGTCAAAATTATTGAATTAAAAAATTAAAAAAGAAAAAAAATCACCCACTTTTCTCTAGCTAGCCCACTTTCATCTCACCCAAACATTTACAAATTAATAAAATACCAAAATCTATCCTAAATGTATGAGGTAATTTCAAATTGGTCCTAAATATTTTATTTATTTTAGATGAATCTTACATATTTTTATAATTTTTCAAATTGGTCCCAAACTTACTCATTTATCAAAATAAAAATTTTGTGTAATCTTTAACTTTAATTAATTCAAACGTACATACATATTAGCGTGCCCGTTAGGGCACGCCAAGCCCCTAGTTATATTATATGTGTGAGGGTGCTTTTGGTTGGTAAAAAATAATTAAATTAAAAATTAAAAAATAAGAAATAAATATGTGGAACTTGATAATTGGCTAAGTGTATATAGATAATAGGAGAGAGAAAGTAGTAGATCAGTAGATGGAATTTAAGAAAGTGAAAACTTATTATTTGATCTTTTAATTTTCACACTTCTAATGATTTAGTCCTTAAATAATAAAAATATACTATTTAGTTACTAAATAACTATAACTGTCAAATCAAACATTACATACATATTTTCGTGCCTGTTAGAGTACAAAAAGCCCTAGTATTAATATATGAGTGGGAGGACGATCAGAAGGCTCCTCCGTATATGTTAGTATAGATATATATTTCTCTTTAAAATAAATAAAATCTTTTTTTATCAACAAAGTAGTAGGATATGCTGAATACAATATTATGATCATCGTCTAACCAAATATGCTCATCAACGAAGTTACTAAAGACTTTAGCAAAAGCATGAGCTGCTCTATTTGCACTACGCCTATTCTAACTAAAAGAGAAGTAAGGAACGCAGTAACTGTAACTAGCTAGTTACACTAGACATATATAATCAAACCCAAATAAGATGCATCAAAATTATCATCCTCTAAAAACTTGCAGAGGACTAGTCACCTTCAACAATCAATTTCTTACAACCCAATCTCCAAAAAATCAAATCATAAGACTCAACCAACACGGCTGTCCATGGCAAATAAAAGTCTCTTGAATTATCACTATGGATTATTGCACCATCATAATTTAGTTTGAAAACTCCAATTGAGGTTACCAATTGCCTCGTTCTACGGCGTTGGGCATCCTACTACTGTTGTCATTATTTTGGAAGAATTCAAATTTCAGTTTCACACACTTACTGGTAAAGTCTTACATTGCTTGGTTAGAAGACTTTCTAACTCTATATATATAATGAGGCAACCCTTTCCTTTTGAAAGCTCTTTTTTCATGGTATCAGAGCCTCGTTTGGGCATGTGGGATAGATGAGTCTTACTTTGGGCTACCCTGAGAATAACTCGTTGGCTTCACACTCCTATGTTAGGCGTGAGGAGGCATGTTGAAGTCCCATATTGTTTGGTTAAAATGCTTTCTAACTCTAAATATAATAAAGCAACCCTCTCTCTTTGAGAGCTCTTTTAAAATATGTTAGGTCTTTCTACACTAATCAATAAACTGATATGGATTCAAATGATTGAGGAGAGTGAGATTCCATAACAGTTATATTTCTTCTCTCCCAAATTTTGTAAGCCACAATTAAATAGTAAACAGCATAAATTGGTCTTTATGATCCAGAAGTTTACCATTCTAAAAAGCTCAATTCACTCTCAGACTCACCAACAAAAGGAACATTATTAGAAGCAGACCATAGGCCCTGTATATATATATAGAACAACAAATAACAAGGGCATGCATGGCACTTTCTTCTTCTAAGTGACCCAATGGGCAGATAGCTAGGATAAGTTGTTATCTTCAACAATATAACATTTATCCCATAAGTAGGATCTTTAGTCCTTCTATATAAATTTGAAGATCACTCCTAATTTTTATCTTATAAATGAAGCATATGCCATGCTTTTAATTTATATTTTTACTGTGAATTCTTATGATTTTATAGGAATGAAGTTTGAAGTATAAAAAAGCTCCATTTGTTTCTAAATTGAGTAAATGAGTTGTCACTTTTTTAACAACTAATTCCAATTAAAGTAAAGATGAAGATTTGGCAGCATCTCACCTTTATTTTTTTTCTTTCTTGGTTACAGTTAGCATCTTACTTTAATGAAGGTTGACCATTAAGATTAGAATATAACAATTTCTTTTTAATTTTTTTTTAATATTTGAATTAGTCTCAAAGTCATAAATACTTTTTTTATTCAATATTTTTAAAAACGTAAATGATTTAATTTCATAAATAATATTTTAAAGAGTAAAATTTAATATTTATGAAAAATTAAATGTAAAAAAATATATATTCATATTTAAAGAACAAATTGTAATTTTAAAAATAATTTAGGGACAAAAAATATCTTTACTCTGTTTTTTTTCATAATATATATACAACAACTTGAACAAATATTGTTGTTTTGTGCCAAAAAAAAAAAACTTAGCTTTGAATAAAGTAATTTTTTTTCCTTTTTGGTCTGAACTTTGAATAAAGTAATTGATTGTAGGGTGGGTTATCTCTTTCTTCCTCTTTTATTAAGAATAAAGTAAATAAATAAAATTATTGCCCAATTTTTTTTCTTGGAAGTTATTATAGTTGATTCATTGCTTTGAGTCTGAAAATAGTGCCTTAATTAAGAATTTTGATGATTTAATTGTCTATTAATAACTTTTTCTTTTCCTTTTTTCCATAAGAGGGGTATGGATATGGGATATTGAATCTTTGACATGAAATATAAGTCTATTGTACAAAAATTTCATTTTGATTTAAAAATGTTAAATTGTAAAGTCAAATATTGGTTTCAAACTTAAAATAATCACGGTCTTAATAATAATAAACTCACCAAGCCGTCCAAAACTCAAGCCAACACGTGAAGATCCTATACTCTTAAGTCTTAACAACTACAGTAGATATATTAATAATATTGTGTACGCCAAAAAGAACAATTAATATATGAAAAGGCAAGATTTTTTATGCCTATCATTATCAGTTATATCTTTAAAGTTTATTGAATTAGTTATACTCTCAAATTTTATTTTATGTTAATTATACCCTCAATTTTAAGATACACTTGATTTAAATTTGAAACGTTGATGATATAATTGTCTCAAATATAAAATATTAAAAGTATAATTATTGATTCAAACTTTTTTTTTTTTTATGGGTATACCTAAAATTGGTCTCATATTTTGAGATACCAAAAATGCTTTTGCTTATATGAAAATGAATGAAACCTAATATTCATCTCAAACCAAAAATCCTATCTTTATTTATATATAGTAACTAAGGTAATATATTAAAGCATAATCTAAAAAGAACTTTATGTGTTTTATTGAGACACTTTATTCATTTTTATTCTTATCTCATATGGATAAATTTTAAGCAAAAGATTTCAATTTGATGGGAGTTCATTTATTCTAAAATTTTCTTAAATATGTTCGGCACCAAGAACTTAGCATCGATGGATAAATGATAGGAATTTGAGTTTATTGTTTTCTAAGTTATATATAACGAGGACTCCACGAACTTGGAAGAATTTGAGTTAACAATAAATTCAAAACTTACTATAAAATTAAACCAGACCCAAATTAAAGGTTTTCTCAGGGTTTAAGTTCTTAATCATTCATTTAATTCAATTTTTTATTTTAAAATATATATTAAAAAATTGCTTCAAATAATCATTTATATATTTTAAAATACAACGGAACAATAAAAAATTCAAGTTCTTAAAACTTTAGTTTAATTTATCTGTATATATATATAACATATAAATTATTCTCAAAACAAAAATTTACCGATGATTTATTATTAAAGGCTTGAACTTCAATGTCAAAAAATTAAGCCTAGTAAAAAACATTAGTCACTTAAAATTTAGTGAAATCAAATATGAATTAATGATAAAAAAGATAGTTAAGAGAAAAGAAAAAAAGAAAAGCAAGCTTGAGCCTTAAGTTTCACTTTTATAAATAATACCACAATAGTCAGATTTTTTCTCTCAAAATTGAAACTTGTGCTGTGAGGCTGTGCCACCGACGAGAAAATAAGGTACAAGTACAACGTTTATTTTTTTCCGAGAAAGTCTACTATTTGAAATAAACAATTCGGTCCCTAGAATATTTTAGTTGTCAACTATTTAGTCCTTAGTGATGATTTGATCCCTCAATTTGAATTAATCCTATATTATTTAATCTCTAAATTATATTAAATTAATATTTTTTGTCCCTAAATCTGTATTGAATTTTTATTTTTTTAGTTCTCAAGGACTAAATATTTGGAAATTGCAATAATTCAATGACTGAGTAGTATATTTTTATTATTCAATGACTAATTAGTTAACATAATGTAAATTCAAGGACCAAATAATAGATTTTTGGTATTTTTTATTTGAGATATTTGCATATGAAAATATATCATAGCAGTTACACTTCTCTAGAGTTTTAATAATTCATCATTGGATCATGTATATATTGAAATCTCTGTAAAGTTATTAAAATATACTTTACACTTATGTTATATTTTATATTTAAAAAATATAAAAATAAATTATCAATTTAATTTTTGGATTATACGAGTGTAATTATTTTAATAATTAAATTTTTTAAATAATTATTAATTCTTGAAAATTTATAATTTTTTACAAATTGATCTATTTATAAATATGAACATTTCAATTTCTGCCAAGACTAAATTATAAACTTTTGTCAGATTAAAATAATCATTTCAAAAATCTGAAATTTAAAATAATCATTTAAAAAATTTTAAACTTAAAATAATATAGCTCTTGGTTGCTATATCTCTTCTATTATTTATTTATTTAATATATCCGACATATGATTTACAGATATGAGCCATAGCGTAAGCGTAAGAGCCGAATCCCCAATAAGGACTGGGAAAGCCAGTTTAATGCCTCATTATTCCCAAGTAAGAAATTGAATAAACTTCCATTTCTATTGATTCATTTTAGGGTAAGTTTGGTCATATTTCACTTTAGTACCTTGTGGTATTCTTCATTAATACTTTGGTACCTTTTGGAGCTATTTTGTAATTTTAACCATAATAAATTTTACAAAAATTACATATTGACCCTCAATATTTTTAGAAAATTACAAGTAGAGAATACTACAAAATCTAGGGACTAAAATGAAAAATTTAAAATTCATTTGGGGTCAATATGTAATTTTTGCAAACTTTGTTATGATTAAAATGACAAAATAGCTCTAAAGGGTACCAAAGTGTTAATAGAGAATACTACATGGTACCAAAGTGTCATTTACCCTTCTTTTTTATTTAGAAAATTAAAATATATAATTTAATTCTTAAAACATTAAAATAATATATTTAAAAATTAAATTTTCTTTTTATATTCTCTTTAAAGATTAAATTATTAATTTTTTTTATTTTTTTTATTAGATCCTAAGCAGTATGTATTACTTTCCTTGTGTTTATCAGGAGAATAATCAAGTTTATAAAAGTATAGATTGGCTAACGACTTCTTCCAGTCAACCAACTGAACCAAAACAGGTGTTCCCAAAGGTAATATGGATATATATATATATATATTATTATTTTCTCTTACAATTGGTAATAAAAAATACTTTTGATATTTTCTTATTACTATAATCAATTATGCATAGAATTATTGATACATGTCATTTATTTATTAAAAAAATTATAATAACAAAAAAATTTAGATAAGTACTAAAATCTAATACTTAATTATTGCGTGTCTATAATTAACAAGTGTCATTTATACCATCGGATATTTTATTAGGTTTAGGCTATGTTTGGGAGTTTTAGTGAGGATGGAGAGGAGAAGACATTAATGGACACTAATAGAGTGGAGTGGAAAGGATATTAATGGACTGAGTAGATATGTTGTTTGGGAGTTTTTAGTGAGGACAGGAATGGACACATGATAATCTTGTCATAAATTAATAATATTTGAAATAATTTTATACATTTTGGTCCCTGAATTTGTACTAAATAATATTAGGGTTTAGAAAGATCAATAATATTAATAAAATCATGGGGTATAATTGCCTTAAAATTTTTAAAGTTGTCCTCTCCATCCTTGGCACCCCAATTTGGGGGGCCAGCAAAAATTAGATTTTGGGGTGCCAAGGGGTGCTTTGGAGGCACCCCTTCTCCATTCCTCTCCTCCCTCAAAAAACATCCAAACAACAATTTTTTATTTTTTGTCCCTTCCACTCCTCTCCATTCTCTCCTTGACACCCCATCCAAACACACCCTTAGGGTCATCCCTAGTCCTAATAGTGTATTTCGTTATTATTGAATTTATATAGAATCAATTAATTAATTATTAAATAATTAAAATATACAATTTGATGTTTGAAACATTTTATTTATTAATTATTTAGTTTTGGATCTATAAATTTATACTAAATTATTGATAATTGTAATAATTCAAGGATATAGTAGTATATTCTAATTATTTACAAATTAATTAATTGACTTGATATAAATTTAAGAATTAAATAATAATTTTTTTCTAAAGTTTTTCCAAAGACAAATTCCAAGATAAGGGTTGTCGTTTTTTTCATTTTTTTTCTTTTTATAAATCAGCTGAGTTAATTTACATAAATGTATATATGGATAGAGCATATCTTATTGTTTTGGTTAAAAAAAAATTTAAGTGAATTAAATATTGAAAACTAGATTAGGACATATACTTTCAAGTTTGAAAGGGCTTACAAAGATTTACCAGCAACAGAAAGTGTACTTTTAGTCAAAATTTGTGCAAAATTACTAATAAAAACCAATAAAATATTATTACACATTTGCTAGAAAAAGAAAGAAGGTCGTCACTCTCATTAAACAAATGTCAAAGTGTACTTTTAGTCTCATAACTTTTGTTTAGGTCTCAATTTAGTCCCATAATATTTTTTGTTGCTATTTTGGTCTCACATCTTTTGTTCCAGTTTCAGATTTGGTTCCATATCACTTTTGGTCTCATATCTTTTGGTTAGATTGCAGAATTGATCTCATATATTTGCAAAAAATTTCACCGTCAGTCCAACTTTACCCAAAGATATGGAATTAATTTTGCACCTAACCCAAAAATATAAAACCTATTATATAACCTGAGCAAAAAATATGAGACTAATTTTGGAATCTAACTCAAAGATATGGGACAAAAATTGCAACACAAGGCCAACTCTATAACCAAAACAAAAGATATTGGACTAAAAAATGGAAAAAAAAAAGTTATGAGACAAAAATTACATTTTGTCCTTAAACAAATTAAGCTCTCATTATTTCTCAGAGTTAGATTTTATACAACAGATTTCTTTCAAAATTTACAAAGTGGGATATATATACTATAACGGATAAAAAAAATTAAACAATAATTTATAAAGGGAAAATTTATAAAAAGCTAGATAGTTTTTGCTATCTCATATTTACCTTTTTTATCTTGAGATTTGTGCAATAAATTTATTGCACAAGACGGCTACAAACTAGATAGCAAAAGCTATCTAGCTTTTTATAGCACAACTCATTTATAAATTCTGCTCTGTTGTTCAACTTGTCCAACATGAGACTTTAAATCACCAAGTATACTAACAATGTTTATGATAGATCATTAAACAATTTGGATCCTCTATATATAGTACGAAGAGAGAAAGAAATAAGTAGAGAGAGAAAGTGGGTCAGCACTACACACCTAAAGTAGTATAAATGATCTAAATTGATGATTAAATCAATGTGCTATGTGTAAGTAATGATTCTGATTTCTTTGTTTGCCAAATTGATTTGTTGGAAGGTGGAGAATGATGGCAGCTTTGAGAGTAGATACAGAGTAGCACAACAAGGTTCACATTCATGTTGTTGCATTTACAAGGTTCCAAGTGTAATCCGTGAAATAAACGAAGAAGCTTATACTCCTAAAGTTGTGTCAATAGGTCCTTTTCATTATAGTCCTTATTCCAGGAATCTCCAAAGCATGCATAAACACAAACGCACATATTTCCTAAGATTCAGTAACAGAGCTCACACAAACTGGAACCTTGTGCTTCAATTTGTGAGAGACTCAGAGCCTATAGTCCGTGAGTGTTACTCAGAGACCATAGATCTCAGCATTGAGATATTTATGGAATTAATATTACTGGATGCTAGTTTCATAATTGAGCTTTTCTTGAGCTTTAGTGAATCTAGATACAGCCAGGATGATCCCATTTTGTCAAAACCATGGTTGATGAGTTGTATTGAGATGGATTTGTTGTTGCTTGAAAACCAACTTCCTTTTGTTTTCCTTCAAGATTTATACCAAAAAGCATTTCAACTTCACTCTAATGTTCCTTCCTTTCTCACACTCACATGCCTTTTCTTCCAACACTACAATACACAAAGGTTAGAGCCTAACAACAACATATTGCACTTCACAGATCTTCTTAGAGCCTATCACTTTCAACCAAATATTTTGACAATGACTCATAGAATGCCGTTAGAAGAAGAAATTCATGCTCTTTCCCACACTGCAAGCGAGTTACATGAGGCAAGAGTTAAATTGGAGGCAAGCAAAAGCAGGTGCTGTCAGTTTTTTATCATTAATTCTAATTGATGGTCCAATTTCAGTTTCGCTTTCCTACATTTAAAGTCCTTTAAAATTAATTTATCTACATTATATATATGGGCAAGACTCAGGTAAGGTTCCTTGTATCTTTGCTATATAAGGTTCTCCAATCAATATTTGACATGTGACAAAAAATTTATGCATGACCAATCATGGTAGAGAGAGAATATTAAAACACTTTTTTTTGCATGACCAATCATAAAAGAGAGAGAATGTGAATCAAGCTTATGATTGGAGGAACCTTATAGCAAAGATATAAGGAACTTTACCTAAGTTTTTTTCCTATGTATATTAATTTCTTCATTTGTAACTTATGTCACCATTGATAGAGTGGTAACCTCAAGGTTACTATAAATATGAGTCTCTAGACCTTGTTTCTCATCACCTAAAGCAAATACCATCATCACTTGATATAAGTACCCATATTCTAGTTCTTATTTTAGTTCTAGTGATCTTGAGATTTCTATTATGAGACAATAGCCGGAGATATGTTGCGCATTTCTATTCTTGTTTTAGATGAACAAAAGTATATTTATCTATTAAATTTCTAACAGGTGCTTCTTAGACTTGAAGTTTTCAAGGCGTACGCGTGTTCTTGAGGTTCCACAGATTTATGTAGAGGACAGGACAGAGACTATATATCGTAACATGATGGCCTTAGAGCAATGTCACTATCCTCTTCATGCCTACATTACTGACTACATCAAATTCTTGGATTTCCTGATCAACACAAGCCAAGACGTGGATCAATTAATTCATGGAGGAATAATCACCAATTATCTGGGTGAAAGCAATGAAGTGGCTAAACTGTTTAATGGTCTTTGCAAAAACATTGTCCTCGTGAATATTAGTTCTCCTTACCAAAAAATATGCAGAGACTTGAATGAGTTCTGCAGAGATCCTTGGAACAAAGGGATGGCCATTTAAGACGAGATTATTGCAACACACCATGGAAAACTGTGGCTTCCTTCGCTGGAATCTTGATACTTTCTCTCACCATTGTTCAAACTGTATTTTCTATCCTCCAAGTAGTGCTTAAGTAACTTGAGAGATCTATAGTGGGTTTTCTCGGATCCTTGACTGTATATGTTGAAAATATCACCCACTCCTCTCTTTGTTTCTAGAAAAATCTACATATTAATTAAATAAATCAGAATGAATATATATATAAATATATATATATAGGAGAAGACCATTAGTGTGTAATTAATTGTGTGTATGAAGCAAGTGTGTGGTGTAGTCGGTGTTTGTGAGTGGAGTGTGGCGTGAGGTACATATATAGTAGAAACACTGAAGCAGTGTGTACTGTATGTCTGTAAGAAATAAGAGTGAGTGTATGTGGAAGAGTTGAAAATTTGTAATTGTGGTTTGTGAGAAATATCCTTTTTTTCTTTTTTTACACTTTTGTCTACTTTCAAGCTTCCATTTTTCTACAAATTATAATAGAGAAAGTAACAAGATTTATTACTTTCAAGCTTCCATTTTACTATCAAATTATAATGAGGGACCAATTTAGTTCATTTTGATTTGGTATCTTCAAGTGAAGGAAATGCATGGGTTTTGTTTTACCCCCTTGTTGATAGTTAGGGTATTGGTGAATGTGAATGTGATGGCTCATAATAATTTCTAGGCCAAAGTCTCAAATTGGTCCCTAATGTTTTGGGATAGATTTCAAATTGGTCCTTTATCTTTCATTTATTTCAGATTGATCTTATATGTTTTCATGATGTTTCAAATTGGTTCCAAAAATACTTTCGAAAAGCGATTTGATCTCACTTGCTAGCAATCTTAACTGGTCAAAGAAAGAATTCTTCAAGAGTTAATAAATAGTTTCAAATTTGTCATATTCAGACTTCAAATGAGAGAGATATGACTAAAATCACTTGTTTGACTATGAAACGAGTTACCCACTTTTGACACTCAATTTGACTCCGTTTGTTGAGAGTCTCAAAGTACTCGTCAAAAGAAACTCGTAGCTATGAATTTCTAGCATTTGAGCTTGAAATAAGAGAGATATGACCACATTAAGTATTTTTGGGACCAATTTGAAACATCATGGAAATATGTAGGATCAATTTGAAATAAATGAAAGATAAATGACCCATTTGAAACCTACCCCATATATAAGGGACCAATTTGAGACTTTGGCCTAATATCTATTACTCATTAATCTCTATGGTAATATATATTTCACTTTCACCTACCAAAATAAATGAGTTTGATATTGTTTAGACCAGAAGCGCCGCTGGGAGGAGTACATAAATATTTAAGAGTCATTTATTTTATTAGGTGAAATATTACCAACAATATTTATTAGGGATCGGATTACAGAAAAAAAATAATTATTTGAACTCTCTCAATCAGTTTGTGTATTATGTGATATATCAAATTGCATATTCTCGTCTTTTTCAACTCTCATATGGAGGCTTCACAGGTCACAGGGGCATTGATACCAGATTGGGTAATGGAGATTCACACTGACAGCGAAGAATTCACAACCCCTGTGGCATCACCACTTTCTCCTGGTTTGTTCTTAAACATTTCTAATTTATTACAAACTACTCTATCTATAAATACTTTATCACTCAATAATTCAGTTTGTGTCACCATAAAATTATAACAAGATTGATTTATCTCATCTATTTTTATTTATTTATTGTTTTAAAACTGTGACTTTGATTTATTATCCAACATATGATTTACAGATATGGGCGACATGATACTCCAATCCAGTTTAGTGCCTCCTCCTAGTGAAGTAAGAAATTGAATGAACTTCCATTTCTATCTATGCATTGAGATTCTTTGTATTTGAAACCTTTTCCAATTTCTTTTTTTGGGTTAACTTATATAAAAAAGTACATGTTAGTATGTTTGCATTTATTAGATGCCATGTAACTCAAAAAGTTGCATTATATATATGGTATTTTATAGTTTACACGCGTAGCAGTTACAAATACAAACTTACAATACTTGTGATTTTGCTTTGTAAAAAATCAACAAACGTGACATGTGTAGTTAATTTTTTTACTGACGAAAATTACAAGTACCCTAACAATCTAATTGCCGATTATGTAAACTATAGGATATCAAAATGCAACTTTTTAACCACATGACACTTAGATTATGTTTGGGAGTTATAGTGAAGATGGAGAGGAGAAGACATTAATGGACACTAATAGAGTGAAATTGAGAGGATATTAATGGACTGAGTTGATATGTTGTTTGAGAGTTTTTAGTGAGGAAAGGAATGGACACATGATAATCTTGTTATATTAATAATGTTTTATCCATAAGTTCCGCAGCCTGCACATGAGGAGCAAGGATTCCCTCCGCTGGTTGGGGCGGTCTCGTCTGCCCCGACGTATTTGACGATAGAGCCGATTCATGGGCGCCCACGGGCTGATAAGCTCCACTCGATCCCCCGTAGACGTCGTATCCAGGGTGATACTGAGGATAGTATCCCTGAGGGTAATAGTACCCCTGAGGCGGGTAGGCGTAGGCGCCGGACCACGCTTGCTGCTGGGCAGGCTGAGTAGGCTGACTGAGGCCCACTACTTGAGCGGGGGGAGGAAAGTTCAAGGGCGCCTGCTGTTCTTGGCCCCCTAGGTTTCCTTCTGAGGGTACAGGCTCTGGGTCAGGATCTTCAGCAACTTGCTTTCCTTTGCCCATAACCATGTCTCGGATGTCTCTGCGGAGCGCTTCCATCTCTATCCGCATATCGGCCTTGAGGGCAGCGATCCTATCCTCTTCCGTTATGGTGATTTGCCCCACTGGTGCTGGGTTTGGCAGCGCGAGGGCTTCCTGAATAGTAGGGAATCTAGGCGGAGGAGCGAGCGTCGAATTCTGCGCGGATTGAGTCACTGAGCCTCCCGGAGTTTGCTGATCAGCTGGAGTCGATGTCATTTTTATTTCTGGTTCGATGAACACACAGGTTAAAAAGGCATATAAAGAGAAATTTACATGAATCAACCAACGAGTTCATCCCGTGCAGAAACGAAAATTAAAAACATAAACCAGCAATTCAATATAAATTTAAACAGGACTTTGTATGAAAGTCCCCACAGTCGGCGCCAGTGATGAACCTGGTTCTGGCCGGGGGGTTATTATCTGGTTCGGTGAGGCAACTCTGGGTCGGAAGTCACCTGCAAGTCAATGAACACATAGGGGTGGCCCTGCGATTCACCTCCGATGCTTAAGTTAGTAAAGGGTTGAGCGCAATAACCTCAGTAGACTAGCAAGAGTTCGTACCTTTGCCCAGTGTGAAGGGTCTCCCTTTTATACTGGTTGAGGGCAATCTGGTGAGATCTCACCATAAATGCCTAGATGGTTGATTGTGATCTGGACTGATCTGATTATGATCTTGGCTGATCTGATTGTGATCCTTGGCTCCCACGCACTTTCCTTTCTTGCGAAGATGCCTTAATGGTCAAGGTGTTATCAGGGAAAGGATCCTCAGGGGGATCTTGATTGATCCTTGATTGATCAGGCAATGTTTCCTTATCCGTTACCACGTGGACGCCCACATCGTTTATGATTGTTGGCGTCCTCAACTGATGAAGAAGTATGAGGCGCTCATGCCTGGATGATTCTTCTGTTGGGCTTGCACGTTATTGGGTTTGAGCCTTTTGGGCCTCCTGATTATTGGGCCTATTATCAATATTATAATATAATATCTCATATACACATACCTAATGCTAATTGGTTTACTTAATGAATTAACCAAAACTTAAACATGATCTTGATTTCATCCGTTCAAACATATATAAAAATATAAAATTATCTTATATGTATCTCTATGCGCGTCTCTCTTTATATATACATATTTTAAAGGTTTGGCCAAAACTCACATTTGACCACACAAACTTTTCATCTTTTATCAACTAAGTCCCTCTCTTTATAATTATATTTAAAAATATTCTTTTTATTTTAAAAATTGGGATGTTACAGTTATCACATTATAAAATATAAAAATACCCAAGATTAACATTATCAAAGAACAAATCAATAATTATAATTTAAAATAAATTTTAAAGAAAATTATATAAATAAATTTCTGAGGATACAAAAGTCATATAAAAACTAATTCTATTAAAAAGTCATTTAATTTGGTGATATATATAAAAGTTAATACATTTAAAAATAAATTGACATATGATAACATTTAGAGCCCAATGGATTGTTAGCATGCCATTCCAGTAACATTTAAAAATAAATGTTATTTTCAACCACAGGTAATGGAGGGACGTGGTAGAAGGCGAACTTTTTTTGATATATGTGGTAGAATGCGAACAAGACTTCAAAGACAACTCAAGGTGCACTTCTCTTCTCTTTTCTTTTCTTTTGTTTTTTGGTAATTATAAGGTGCACTTCTCTTTACTCATCCCGGTTATGAGTAATTTAAATTTTATCTAACATTTAAATCACCTGATTTTATTAATGAAGGTAAATTATATTTTGGTATCATGTTCTATGGACCAGTTTCACTTTGGTATTCTAGTCTTTCAAAAGTGACACTTTAGTATCATGTTCTTTGCAAATGTTAACACTTTGGTACCTAAATTTATTTTTCTGTACACAGTAAAGCGAAGTCGCACGTGACCATCACACGTACACAGTAAAAATACCCAAGTGGCCAAATGTACATTTTTCTCTCATTTTTCACGATTCAGACGTTAAAACACTCAAAAATCGTTAAAAACACTGAGATTCGAAGTATTTTACCATTTGAATAATGAAAAATGAGAGGAAAATTAACATCTAGGTGTTTTTACTGTGCCCATGATGGTCACGTGCGACTTTGCCGTCAAAACTTAATAAAAAAATAAATTTTGGTATGAAAGTGGTAACAGTGCAAAAAATAAGGTACTAAAGTGCCACTTTTGAACAAAATGGTACCAAAGTGAAAACAGTCTATAGAACAGGGTACCAAAGTGTAATTTGTCCTATTAGTTATTAACCATGTTTAAAATAGATCATTAAATATAACGTAAAGATTCTGATTTAATTTGTTTGTTTGCGAAATTGATTTGTTGGAAGGTGGAGAATATTGTGAGTTATGAGTTATGACCGTGAGAGTCCATACTCCATACAACAAAACGGAGCGAGATTCTAGTTGTTGCATTTACAAGGTTCCCAATGTAACCCGTGAAGTAAACGAAGAAGCTTATACTCCTAAAGTTGTGTCAATAGGTCCTTTTCATTACAAACCCAATTCCAGAAAGCTCCAAAGCATGCATAAACACAAACTCACATATTCCCAAAGATTCAGAAACAACCGAGCTCATCACGCAGACTGGAACCTTGTGCTTCAATTTGTGAGAGATTCAATTACCAAAGTTCGTCAATGTTACTCAGAAAGCATAGATGAGCTAATAATTAGCAATGAGGCATTTTTGGAGTTAATATTATTGGATGCTTGTTTCATAATTGAGCTTTTCTTGAGCTTCAATGAATGCGAAGGCAGTTACAAGCATGATGATCCCATTCTGTCAAAACCATGGTTGATGAGTTGTATAGAAATGGATTTGTTGCTGCTTGAAAATCAACTTCCCTTCTTTTTCCTTCAAGAACTATACCAAAAAACAGTACTGTTTCAAGCTGACAATAACTCTAATAATCATCCTTCATTTCTCAAACTCACATACTTATTCTTCGACGAGTACAATAAACAAAACCTAGAGTCTGATACTGCTGCTACTAATATATTGCACTTCACAGATCTTCTCAGAGCGTATCACTTTCGACATTCTAAGACTGATGATCAGAAAATGCCTGGTAGAAACGAACAAACTCATGTACTTTCCTACACTGCAAACCAATTACATGAAGCAAGAGTGAAATTGAAGGCAAACAAAAGCAAATGCTTATTAGACTTGAAGTTTTCCCGGCGTACGCGTGTTCTTGAGGTTCCACAGATTTGTGTGGATGACGAGACAGAGACTTTATATCGTAACGTGATTGCCTTAGAGGAATGTCACTATCCTTTTGATGCCTACATTACTGACTACGTTATTGTCTTGGATTTCCTTATCAACACAAGCAAAGACGTGGATGAGTTAATTCATGGAGGAATAATCGTCAATTATTTGGGTGATAGTACACAAGTGGCTAATTTATTCAATGGTCTTTGCAAAAACATTGGTTATGGGAATTTCAGTTCTGATTTCTATAAAATATGCACGGACTTGAATGCCTTCTACAAAGATCCTTGGAACAACATGATGGTCACTTTGAGACGAGATTATTGCAACACACCCTGGAAATGGATTGCTACCTTCGCTGGAATCTTGATAGTTGCTCTCACCATTGCTCAAACTGTATTTTCTGTCCTCCAACTCTCCAAGTAGTGCTTTAACTTCACAGTTTTAGTGTGGGTTTTTTCCTATACTATGATGTATGTTTAATCTTTGTTGTACTATGACTGCATTTCAATGACAATTATTCAACTTTTACTTAACCCGGGGAAACTACAAGGAAAATACAAATTGGGTCTCTTATATTTTGCTCAGTTTCTAATTTGGTTAAGTTTTTTTTTTTTTTGCCAGAGTCCTATTTTGATCCCTCAGTTATGCTCAATGTTCCAAATTGGCCCCTTAGTTATTTTTCGTTCCATATTGGTCCTTCAGTTTTCCAAAACTTGTCAACATTGGTCCCTCAACGGTTTCCATCCAAATTTTCCGTTAAAAAAACAGGAAAAACTAACTTTAACCTCNACACACAAGACAATGGCAATGCAAAATATTAAAGACTTATTTATAGAAAACGAAATGCGAGGCGTATATATGCTCTAGTCAAGAATTTCGAGGAAGGCTATCACCGGTAGGCAGCCCTAAAATCTGCTACACACAGAATGAGAGCACAAATCGCATATTTATATCAGACTTACGGTCTTGGGCGGTGCTCACCTAATGGAAATTGGAAACGAAAAAAGAAAATAAAATACTGGAAACAAACAAGAGCAGAGAAGAAAGTGGAAAGCAGTGATTGGAATTGAAGATTTCAATAGCATTATAAGAGAGGGAAGAAATGAATGCGAAAGAAACGGTGCCTAGTGGAGGAAGTGTGGAATATTATTGTGAAGAAAGAAAAATGGAGCGAAAAGAGTAAGAGAGAGAGAGAGAGAGAGAGAACCTGCCAAGCAAAATCGAAGAGGGAGGCCATAGCCATAGAGAAGCAGAGTGGAGGATGTGTGAGGCTGGCAGAGAGCGAAGAGAAAGAAATGAAGAAAAAGGTGAAGCAAAGACAAAGGGCACCTCTACTCTCTTAACTAGAGACAGTCTGTATTAAGGAGAATCTGGGCTCTTCTTGGGCTTTTCTCTCTCTCCCCACGTCATACCTTCACTAAATTCCTCTACTTCAAAACAACGTTAAAGTACTAAATTCGTCCTTAAATTTTATATTAATTGTTAATTTTATTTTCAATTTCTTTTGCTATCAATTTTGCTCCTAATCTTTTATGTTTTTGTCAATTTTATCCTTTAATTAACTTCTTTTAATAAATTAATGACAAATTATATTCTGTTTTTCATTTTGGCCTCTTTCAATACCAAAAAAAAAAACTATTTTTTGTTTTTATTTGACATGCATTGGGGAGAACCAGTGCAAAGTTGCGGCTTGCATTGCTGCAACTTTTTGGTCATAAAGAACTTCATGTCACATTTTAATTTTTCAAGATCCTCAAGTAATGATTGTATTTAAAGTTTAAACACCATCGTTCTTGTTGCTTTGTGGTTCAATGCTTTCTTGTGAATTGCATGGGTAGCGGGTTCAAGAGCTGGTAATTAATAATAAAAATAATAATCAATGATTGTATTTAAACTTTCCACGCTCTATTTTTTCTTCAATTTGAGTTTAAATTTTATACATTCAGTAATTATAACTAAATGTCAATAATCCTGAAAAATCCTCACTTGATCCTCCATGTGTAACTTTTTACCAATTACTGTTAATTCATCTATATAACCATCAATCATGGATAGTTTTTTTGTAACAAAAAAATTTAGGTGAGTTGGGCCTCGAGGACTCACTAAGGTTAGGGAATGTCTAAATAAAAGATCGCCTACCAACAAAGTTCTCACATCGACAGTGGGAATGAACTCACGACCTTGTGGGTTATGAGTCAACTCTTTACCAAGTGAGTCAACAAATCATGGATAGTTGTATTAACATTTTAAATATGTACAATTATACAAATAAGATACGTAATTTTGATAAATAAAATTGTATAAATTTATAGCATGTAATTTAGTTTATGTTAAGCAATTTGGATCATTTTCTATCAAATGAAGCTATTAAGATTTTTTTTTCCAAAAAAAGAGTTAAATTCAATAATATAAAAATTATAGGGAATAATATCATGATAAAATTTTGTCGAGTTGCATGATGAAGCCAAGGAATGACATGGGTAATGAGTTGCACTTTGCAGGTTTTATCTAGGGAGTAGGGGGGATTATTAGATTGTCCTTAACGAAAACATCTAGTGAAAATCAGATTACAACAATCGTGCATGCATCACCGAATGAGTAATTTATTATTTAATGTTCACAAGTCAACCCCTATCATACATAGGAGCTGCTAATTTTGATTCTATAGCTTTATTTTGCATATCTAATCATTTTCATAATTGTTTTAATAATTGACATTCACGTATCAGTTGAATCCACCTACCAATTTATGCACTTCTTAATGTACAAATTTCACATGTCATTCTATTTTTAAATAGTCCCAACACTAGGAACAAATTATAAATTGCTATTCCCCTAATCACACACTATTTATATTTACTTTTATTTTAGTTTAAATAGTAATTTTGGTCCTCAAAATACAGGATTTATTTTATTTTGATATTAAAAAAAATTATTTTTATTTCAATTTAGTCCTCAGACTTTTACTTTTGTTTCACCATTAGTCTAAATTATGATTTTCTCTCGTTTATGTCATTAGTTCTAACTTGAGCAGTTAAGATAGATCATTTTTCTTTCATAAATGTAATAATAAGTGAGTTAGTAAAGAGAGGTAAAAGAAAATTCACTTATTGAAAGAAAAATTAATTACAAATTTATCTCTAATTCATGACTAAAAATATGATTTTTCTTTTTGTTTGTACTATATACACATGAAATAGAAATAATTCATCTAAGTTGTCCAATGTTCTAGTTATAAATAATGACATAAATCTGAAGAAATTGTAGATCAAAATAAAACCAAAAACTTCATGTAGTCCAAAATATGATTTTATCTCATTTTTATCGTTATTTTATAACCCAAACAATTAAGATTTAATTTTCCTCTTTGAGTTAGTAAAGAAAAAAAATCACTAAATAAAAATCAACTATAACTTTATCTTTATTTTGTAAAGAATTAAGATTTTTTTTTGTTTCATTTTTTACTAAAATCACATGAAAAATAAATAATTCATTTAATAAAGAAAAAAAAATTCACTCACTTTGAAAAAGAAATGATTCATGTCAATTGCAAAGAATAATGATAGAAACACAAAATAACGTTTTGGAAATTAAAATGAAATAAAAAATAATTTTAGAGCAAATTAAATGCTAATATTCTTAAAGAGATAATAGCAAAAGTTACGAATGCTCCCTTGGGCACTTGATTCTATTATGTTTAGCCTTGGTTTTCTAATGGCAACTTTCAATTTGAAAACTATGATTAGAAACTTTAGAAACTGAATTGGTGGGGCGCGCCAGGCCGAGCAATAGTGCAACGCAATGCCGACACCCAAAGATCCCAGTAGCAAGCTACTGTAGCGGACCCTCCCCTTAAAAAATTAATTTAATATCATGTAGGCCAATGACCCACGTATCAGATATTAAACTGATAAGAACAGATACTACACTTGATCTTAGCCAAAAGGCCGAGAAAGGTATGAGTTGCTTCGCTGCTCCTCTTCTTTTTTATATGCGGCATACGCTAGTCTGCTCTTCTACTCAGACGATGTGGGACTTTCTTCCCTTTCCATTCTCAAAATGCGCTGCCTTCTGTGCTGTCGGGCTTTGTTTGTGTGAGATGGCTCGAATTTCAAAATCGAGTCGACTAGATATTTGGATTTGAGTTGTGCTACGCCAACACCATAAGGAATTTCAATCTATGCGATAGAGACGGAAACATCTTACATCGCTAGACGTGTGCTAGCTTGAGAATCCAAATAAAATAAGCCTTTGGTGGCATGAAAGGAGTTCATACGAGATTTTGTGGTCAAGTAAGAACCTGTTATATGAAAATTGAAAACAGTGGAAAGATGATTATTTTATAACAATGGTTTCGGAGGAAGGATTTTCTTGCAAACTACAATAGTTAAGTGTCAAGATTTTGACAGCAGGAAGGAAAGAGAATAACGAATGGAAAGGATGGCTTGGACAGCCAGCTTACGACTGAATCATATGGTCAATACTCAATATATCATTTAGAAATGAATACCCAAGTTTGGAACAAGCTAATTCATCATAGAATTTGAAGTACTAAGCTAATAGTTCTTAATTCAACTTATGATATCAAAGTACTCATTTTCAAGCATCAAAATATATATATGCAAATGAAAGCCAAATGTAGGACCTAGCAACAATAACAAAACCATATGAAATAACATACGCACAAACAATAACACAGAACTGAAGATACAGTAAAAGGATGACAATTGACAAGAAAAAAAATTCCATGATCACTACATACCACCACCAACACAACCACCACCAGCAACATTACTGGCACTAATTGCAGCTGCACTCACCACAGAAATAGTTACTCCGCCATCGAGGCCACCTGTACCGGCGGCACCGGAAACGTTACCACCACCACCATCACTACTAGGACAAGCAGAGGCACGCATGCCTCTGCTTTTTGCATTCTTCCTTGACGTAGCATTACTACGGGATTTGTTCAGTTCTGAAAGCTTCTCTGACTCTTGCTGCCCAATTTCCTTACTCTTGTGGTGTCGGACTCGGATGCAGAAACAATTGCCTTTGCTCTTCATGATTCAAAGATGAAAACTCCCTTGAACTACATATTATGCTGATCCCAATATATATATATATATTAGCTCTTAGCAGCATGCATGGCTGAGAAGAAAGAAAGTGAAAAGGGCATGATTAACCAACCAGGTCTTTATCTTGTTTAAGCTAGGGGGTGCAGGGAACATCATCGCTTTCTGCGCAATTAATCAAAGTTCAAAGAATTCTAATATCACCCCTCAAATACAAAAAGAATTTCCAGAAGTTAGCTTTTCATAGGTAGGTCCAAAGTATTTCAGTGATTTGACAACTGTTGAGACCAGGATAAGTTTGGTGTGAATTTTTATTTTGTATGAGCAAGAAGAAACCACAGTGGGGTTGATGCTTCAGAAAATTGTAATGACGCAAAATTATTGATCTTCATTATTGAAGCTTGTAAGCATGAGCGTGAGCAGAAGAATGTATTCCGGACAAATAGGTGGTTGTAAAACGACATGTGACGTGGTCGGTAATAGTTGGTTGGTTCTATTGCTTTTATAATTGACAGGTTGCTTTCCCATATTAATAGTTTGCAATTATCACTTCCAAATCCAATGTAGAGGTTAAACTGAAGTTAGCATAACAGAATCCAACAGACATATTTGTTAATCATGGGATATTATAATATTTAACATAAAACAAGATGCCTCGGAATTAGTTATTGAGAATAATGTGTTCCAATATAAATGTTTCAAATAATATGATTAATACAAAATTATCATCACAATCTTTTGTCATAAACTATCAATGCTTTGATACTAGTTCTTTACAAATCAACCATGTATAAATTTTTTCACAATCTTTACAAATTCACGTCTGTGTATTGTTTAACAAATTCTTCTCATCCCTGCTATCATAAAAAACGGGTCACGGCTCATCACCGTACGGTTAAGGAACCATCTTGCTTCATCTTTATAAGACTACTTTCAATATTGCGCAGAACAGGCTTGTAGCTGCAATATTCAAGATCATATAAAATTAATAAATAAATAAAAGAAAATATAATGTAAATTGTAACAGACCTCAATGCCACACAATGAATGAAAGTTGGTGTGACTGACAGAGATAGAGAGAGAGAGGGAGGGAGGATCTTACAAGCGTGCAAGTCCATCATATGCTTGTTTAGCCTGTTGAAGTTGTGCAGAAAGCTGCATGACTTCTGCTGATAAAGACACTGCTCTGCTCTGTTCTTTCACAAGTTGGCCCTTCCAAATGAAATAAATAAGGTAAGACTACATTATAGCTTTAGATAAGATCACTGTAATCAAACACTGGCCCATACAAAAATCATATTCTTCTGATAAGCTCAACAATTTATTTAAAGAAACATTTGTAAGCCATAACTTAAGCTATCAACCTTCAGGGACACCATTTCCGCTGTAGATGCTGAAGATGAAAGCATATGTGCCCCATTTACGGACGATTCTGGTAAGCCGCTAGTAGCCTGTTCCATCCTCAATTTGTTTAGAATCCCACGGAGCTCTTCATTTTGCTTAAGACATTCTTTCACCTGAAGAATTGCAGGTCAGCATATAATCATTCATAAGAAGCAGAACTCCTCGCAGTCTAGCACTATCATGTTCCCAATATCTTTACTTCTCATTTAGCACTCAACGCAATGAAGATACCAGTAATCACACATCAAATATTGTGATATCCCTAGCCACTGATTGTTACCTGATTTTCCCATCTCTCTGCTGTTCCAATTGCTTCTTGATATGAACTTGAGAGATTAGAATTTTCCTCAAACAGCCTCTCAATTTCTGTAGATTGTGAATCAATCTGCCAATAAAAATGACAGACCGGTCACTTCATCGGATGGAATATACACAACAATGTAGCTAGTCAACGTACAAATAGAATTTACCTCCATTAGAAGCTTCTGCCTACTGTTTTCCAGCCTCTCAACAGCTACAGCCATATCATGCCGCTGATTCTCAAGTTTATGCTTGTCTTCCTGAGATTTATAAAATCCAAACAAAAAAAAGAATTAAGAATAAGACCACAATAACACAAATTCCAAATAAAAATCTCTCAATAAACTATCACTTGATTAATATCAAGTGAGATTAGATGAGCAACAATAAAAAATTATAACAAGAACGAGACATAGGTGAAGTTCCATATGAAGTTTTTCAAAAAAAATAGGCTTAAGTGCACTTTTGGTCCCAATACTATGACTANTCAAACCACAGGGTACTAAAGTGAAATAGGGTCAAACCACAGGGTACCAAAGTGTAATTTACCCTAATAATAATAATGATTTTCATCTAACCATCAATCATGGAATATTTCAAAAAAACTTCTCAAGTTAAAATTCTAGTGAAGAACCTCATAGAAAACACCTAAATACATCAGCTAAGTTTTTTTCCGTATGAAAAAGAATTCTGAGCATCTGGAAATGGTATTGGGCAGCTTAATGTAAAATTGTTCATGATCAGGTGCCAAAATATCCATATTTTCTAGCCATAAAAAATGACAACAATATCAGATAATACTAGCAATTTTGGGAATATTAAACCAGTAACAAGTCAAACCTAAGGTTTTAGAAGTTCACTCACCACAGAAAATGCCTTCTCACCAGTTTTATCCAAGACTTCTGCATCAGCAAAAACTAGGGTCAACAACACGTTACAATGTACCAATTTGAGAACTACTAAGTCACAATGAATGATGGCAGAAAATGACCATCCTTAATAAACAAGGCAAGTATGACTTGGATGGAGGATTTAAGGCACTGATCAATGGGAGGCTCTGATCAATCTACGAAAGTTGGAGTGAAAAAAGACCAAACTGCACCTAGCAGGTATTACGAATTTATTTCTTGAAGAGAACATACTGGGAGTAAAGCAGCACCCCAAAACCTCACCCCCACCATCATTAAAAAAAAAAAAAATCTCAAAACAACAAGCTGACATAGCTGTAGTACTAAACTACTATAAATTATTAATTATTAATTAGAAGATAGTGTTTTGATCAATCTCTTGAGCAGCTTCTGATGAACTGACTATACACATGGATGGATAACACAAAATGCCGAGGAGCAGCGACATAAAAAATTTATGAACAAAACAGCATCATAGTATCATTGAAATTTATGACCATTACAAAATCATTACAGACTAAAGAAATTTTCAAGGAAAGAACCTGCAGCCTTTCTGGACATGGAGTTAAGTTTCTCTTCCAATTCCTGCTTTTCAGAACTCAGTGCTGCAATCTGGGCTTGCTCTTTTGCTAGTTGTTGCTGTTCCTGCTGCCTCAACAGTGACTCTTGCTGTAGATTTTAAACTCCTTTAGGCAAGCCCCCGGAAAAAAAAACACTAAAGAAAAAGAAGCAAAAGTTGTTGATAACATAAGTAACCTGCAGTTTTGATCTTAAACCAGCTAGTTCGTTTTCTAATCTTTGAATATGTTCTGGTGGGGTTCCAAGTGATGAAATTGCACCAACTGGGCCAGTCATTGCCTGTTGCTGAATCAAGTTTAGTTCTGCTCTCAGCGCAGCTGCATCTTCCTCAGCCTGTAACAAGACAATGAATAAAATATTCTAAAGAGATATTCTGCATTTAGTAGTATTATAGGAAAGTAAAGCTCCCATACACGATATTGTTCATCTTCTGCTTCCTTCAGACGTTTCTTCAGTGTACGAAGCTGCGCTGAAAGATCCTCCTGCAATAATATGTAAGTTCAATACTTCAAGGGGTTATTGAAAGATTGGAAAAAAAGGGAGGCAGGGAGGACATATAATGTTTAGACATAGTTACCCTTGCAACAACTGCAGCATCTTTCTCCATTGCAACATCCTTGAGAGCTCTTCTCAGAGATGGCACAGTATTTTGCTCCTGATGAACAAAATATTGGCTTTAAAACTAAATACGGAAATGTTGAATAGCAGATTATCAACTAAAACAGATACTACGTAAGTTTAAAGTGCCAAAAGATACAGGCAGCCTCACAAATAAAGCATAAAGGTTTATGATAATGATAGGCTGATACAATCTGGCTTAACAATTTTATACTTTTCATATTTCCAGGATTTTTCCAGTGCGTTCAGTCAACCTAAGTAAGCTGAATGTTTATGTTTGGGATCATCAGGCAATCTTCAATATCAAACTTGGAAATCAAATTAAAAACTTTCCAATCTCTTTTATATAATTCTTACCAAATCATTCAGCTTTTTCTGCATTGCACCATGATCAATTTCCATTGTTTGAAGCTGCAAATGAGACGTATATATATCAGACTACGCATTTGTTATTGGTGCAGATATATACTAGTAACTTCAAATTTTACCTTCAAAGTTATTGTCTTGTTTTCTTCCTCCAAATCAGTGTTTTTCTTCTGAAAGTCTTTTAGTTGAGATAGTAAAGAGCTAACGTCCGTCTATAAACAATGGTTCAACATAGAATCCATAATTCAAATTGTATCAAATAATAAGGAATAAATACAAATAGATGGGGACATGAAGAAATCTTAATACAAATAGATTTTTACCTCAGACAGTCTATTTCCGCTTTCCGACTTCTTCATTCCAGCAATTTCTGAAGGCAAAAAGGAAGGAAAAAAAAAAAACTTCAATCCCAAAACTGTGAGAAGGAATGGAGACTAATACAAATGTGACTATACACAGACCGGCAGGGCTCGGGACTTTGCTCAGATCTGGTCCAGACGAAGTTTTGCTCAATCTATCAGCGGCCCTTTTTTGACGAATCTCCTCCAACTGTACAATAAACCATATAAAATTTCAATTGAATTATATGAAAAAAAAAATGAATCGGCACATAAATCACCAAACTGAAATTGAAGAGTGGGGAAAATGAAAAAAACGAATTGACAATGAATTGAAAAAGACAGAGGAACTGTATCTAGCATGATAAAAGCGTAGATATGAAGAAAGGCGAGGAAGGAGGCCGTACCGTTCGTCGACCAAGAGATGCATGACGTGCTTCCATTGCTACAGATTTTCAGATTTCGATCCTCGTCGCAAAATCCCAGCCCCGGTGGTTTTCTTTCCAACGGTCTGCACCTAAATGGCATAGCCGCCTGTAGCCACTTGTTGGGTCTATTTCTGCTAAAAATAACTTAATTTGGAAGCCGTAGCATAAGCGTCTGGGTGGTGTAGTTGGTTATCACGCTAGTCTCACACACTAGAGGTCCCCGGTTCGAACCCGGGCTCAGACAATTATTTTCCAATTTTACTTGTAGAAAATATTAGGGGTGAATAAATATCATTTTTACTGTACAAAAATATATAAAGGATGTATGGTTCATCTTATATTAAACTTATATTTTTAATAAATTAATTAAATTAGATATTTTTCTTAACTTAAATATCATCAAACTCATAGACAGTTAATTTTTTTTATCAATATGTATAAACTAAAAAATATATAAAATAAATAACTTAAATATAATTCATAAGAAAAAAAAATAAAAAGTAGGCCTAATTTGATCCAATGGTCCGGCCAGATTCAACTATAATTGGGTCAAACCCAAGTCCACCTAAAATTTGACCCCATCCAACCTTTGTGCAATCCAGATAGAAATTATCAAACATTCAAACCTTTTATTTTACATATACTTATAGATTTATAGATGTATCACCAATGTTTCCTTACAGTTATTTTTGTGGGGATTTAGAACATCAGGGGTAAAATAAAAGAGATTAGACCTACAACTCTAGAATCTAGATAACATAATTGACATTAGATACGAATGTGGTGTACACCGACAGCGAAAACGTAGTGATGCTTTGGAATAATAAGTTGAACGACTTGACTTGATTGGCATAAGTGAAAAAAAAACATGATGAGCAGCTAATTTTATTGGATAAAAGATATTAATATTTCTGTACACTTCAACACCATTGAAACTTTTTCCCCGCTGGTTTAATATAATTCCCTTTTTATGAAAAAACAAAAAAACTTTTTTCCCACTAATGAAGACATTTATACGTACAAACTTCCAGTTCCACCATTTGCACGAGACAAGGGCAAGAGGAGACGCTCCACTTAGGGAGAAGTTGCAAATTGCAACAAGTTCTGCTATATATTCTTCAATCATTGTTCAGTAAGGCTTTCGATTTTCGTTTCTGAAATAAAAAGACATTATACTGATCTGTTCTATAGTTAAAGTCTTAAAGATAATTTACAATTTTATATGTTTTGAGTAAAACATTTACTGTTATTTTTTATATAATATAATATTACCTTAGGGAACATTTTGATAATCTTTTAGTTTCAACTGAGTTATATACATTGAGAGAGAACAAAAAATAGAATAAAATCGTCCAATTTGAGTACCCGTTAAAGAAAACGGAAGATTAAAATGAAAAAAAATCATTCCCACGAATCGCTTGTTTACATTTACAAACCAAATTGTATTTACATAGATAACACCATAATCTCCAACAGGATTTTTTAGGGAAAAGGAAAACAGAAACAATAGCTTCCAGCAAAAACAATCATCTCATAACTATGGAGTTGTAGAAAGATCCTCTGCAAACATTTTCTAAGCACGCGAGTCCTCACGCTCCCCGACAAATTGATACGACACCGTATCCACGAAGCAGCAACGCTGAAGCTGTGTCAACCTTGGTTATCATGATCTTTTTAACTGGATTCTCACTAACCCCAAGACAGTTTTCTGAAGCAAAATGTCAACATAGGCAACACACAAGTATTGAACTACTCTTGCTGCTCAGCAAAATATACATGCAAGTGCGACATAGGTAGTTAGTTAGGTACTCGTACTACTGAATGTTGAGAAGCCACAGAAATTACAAATTTTACATGGACTCTTCATTCTATACATCACTTCGTAAGAAAAATGATTATAATGCCACCAGGCTCAGCTGCTAGATTTGGCATAGATTTTAAGTTTCAAACACATGTAAACAACATAAGATATTGACCATTGTTGAGCAATCCAATGACCGACTGTAACAGGTAGGAAAATGGAATAGGATATTAGGACTGATTCATGAAAGAATAGAGGAGGTAAATATATGTTAGTAATCTGACAATGGCTACAGTTCAGAAAATGTAGTGATGGGTAATGAATTAAGCAAACATGGATAAAATACGTAGTTTTGTAAAGCCTCGAAACAAGGCTAACACAACTGCAGCATTGTAAGGAACCCTTTCTTTTTTTTCTTTTGGTTACATTGTAAGGAACCATTTCATTGCAAAAGTGCGAGGTAAAGTCAGTCCAAGTTTGCCAGCTCACTTTACTCAAGTGATGGAGTATACTTAGGACAGAGATTAACTGACAGCGGAAGCAAGATGTAGCTCAGACCAACAAGATAATAACTGGCGAAGGTCAAATTGAAGCTACAACAAACTAATCCAAAAGAAGCTTATCCACAGAAAGGAACATCAATTATGTTCAACTGAATAATTATCTGAAAGCATATCAAGCACTCAATGAGATTGATAGGTGAGAACAGTAGACACATATTCAAGGGAACTACTGTTTTGTACCGAAACTTTTTGTACTTGTTCAGTTTTTCAATCTCGAGACCTAAGATATTCCAACTGGAAACCTACCAAAAACTATTTGAAATCAGGATCTCAAAATTATCCCAAGGTTCTGGTCTCATTTATTGGATCTCATTCTTCTTTATCAATATTGAAAAACCACCTCTCACAAGAAAGGCGAGAGAACTATATACATGGGAACACTCAGTCCAGCTTAGTTATTATAAAACACAGGCAGAAAACCTACTATTTATGAGAAAACATTATACATAAATAGAAAATGGTTTCATCACACGATCATATATAAAGATAAATGACAGTAACATCAACTTACACTGAAGGATAACTAGAGACACCTTCCTCATTGCTGTGTCAAGGAAAGCTAGGCCTTTTACCAGCGGGCTTAAGAATTTGAAAAGAGCACATTAAGCTTTCATCAACGCTCATCATCACACCGGCATTATCAAATTCACCACAATAATTTGGGGCAGAGAATATGGTGACAAGCTGCCGGTCAGCAAAGAATTCATATCCATCTTCAACAACCTAGAAGGATAAAGAATTAATCAAACTCTTAAAGTCGCAGAAGACAAAACTAAAAAACAAAAGCCCAAGTTAACTGACCTGATGAGCACGACAAATAAGATCCATATCCGTCTTCATCAAGAATTCAGACACTTTATCTGGGCCAAAGGTGAATGAAACACCACGATCATTCATTCCCCAGCCTCTGATATCTCTACCAGGGTCTGACCAAAGTAGATCACAAAGCAAACCAGAATCTGGGACATCAACTGGACGGGAAAGATTTCTAATTTGATCTAAATTTGTCAGATCAGGGGAAAGGCCTCCATGCATGCATAATATTTTGTCGTCAATGAGTGCAGCAACGGGAAGACAATTGAAACAATCAGTGAAAGTCCTCCACAATCTCACATTGAAGCGCCGTTTGCATTCATCATAAAATCCATATATTCGATTAATTGAAGCACATTCATGATTTCCTCTTAGAAGAAAGAAGTTCTCTGGGTATTTGATCTTGTAGGCAAGCAAAAGGCATATTGTTTCCAAACTCTGCTTCCCACGGTCAACATAGTCTCCAAGGAATAAGTAATTGGCATGTGGAGGAAAACCCCCATACTCAAATAACCTCAATAGGTCAGAATATTGTCCATGAATGTCACCTGGAAAATAGATAGCCACAAAATTCATATAAGTTTATTTCAAATTTCAATTAATAAAAGCCAAATAAAGCCCAATAGAATAGTAGTAAAATCAATACGTTAATGAACCTTTTAGTAGTTTATATTATAAGTAGTTTAGCAACAACGAAACACATTCATGCCAAAAACCACAACAAACTAATTTTTTGCATTCCTTCTTAACACCAATTTCTTAACAGTAAATAACACACATTTGCCATAACAAGCTATGTTGAACAAACATGGCATTCGCAATCCCGTTGTTGTTTGAGAATTCGAGCACTTCTTATGCTTCTTTCCACTCATACACTCAACAGAAAAATCAAAAGTTTCACACCCAAATAGAAGGCGTCAAAAGATTAATACTTCAAATTTAAAACAAGGAATCCAAACATCCATGCCAGATCCTAGTACACTCAGGATTATCAAGTCCCATATTGAGCTCATAAATTTCTATCCTCAACTCCATCACTGAACAAACTGGTCAACACCCACATCCTTTTTTAAAAAAAAATCTAGTCCTCAGATTACACTAAGCAGCACTTTATTTGTCCGAACAAACCCATGAACTAAGTATTCGTCTATAAAAACTCAACAGATATCAAAACCTATAAGTGGAGATATTCAAAAAGTACATATATGTACAAGAACCCTAAAGAGAGGAATAGCATTGACCAACAAAGCATACCACAGATCTTGATGGGAGCCTCAAGCTCAAGAAGATTAGGCTGTTGAAGGAAAATTTCTCTGGAAACCGTACAAAGCTGACGGATCTCAGTCTCCATGAGCTGGACTTGTTTGCCTGACCTAGCGTGTCGAAACTCCAGTAAGCGATTGATAATGTCATCCAAAACGGCAGGGTCCATGGTCGTTCCCTCACCCTGCAATTGTTGTGCCATCCAGAATCAGAAGGATCCCAAAATCTCCGATTGAATCCCAAAAATAATACGAAAATGAGGAAGCCCCTTTTTCCTTCTTCTCCTCCGTTCTTCTAGCGTTCATATTGCTTTCGGCAGTTTTCTAAAGCGTTATATAGGAGGGAGCGTCTCGTTTTTTTGAATCGGCTTTGTGGTTTCCGTTCTGGTTAGGTGCTTTGGAAGAAAAGACTCGATTACTCAAAAGAAGGTGGAGAATGTGTCTGTTTCTTACTTTAGTAAAATAAGTTCAAAGTGTAAATTTGGTCTCCTATCTTTTGCTAAGTTCCCAATTTGGTCCTGTATCTTTTTTTGTTGCACTTTTGGTCCTGTATCTTTGCAAAAAGTCTCAATTTGGTCTCATATCATTTTTTGTCTCATATCTTTGGGTCATGTTGCAGAATTGGTCTCATATATTTACAAAAGGATCAACCGTTAGTTTTTTTTTTACCAAATGATTAACCATTAGTTGATCATTTTGCAAAGATACATGACCACTTATGCACTTGACTCAAAGATAAGAGATTAGTTCTACAACTGACCCAAAAAATATAGAATCAAATCTACAACAAAAAAATATATGGAATCAAATTGAGATATGACTCAAAGATATGGGATCCGACTCAAAAATATATAAAAAAATATAGAATCAAATTGGGAACTCACATGAAACCAAATTTAAACTTTTGTCATCAAATAAAGACAAATAAGAGAAAAGTTTACATTGGATATTTTAAAAAGGCCAAAGTCTCAAATTGGTCCTTATATATAGGGTAGATTTTAAATTGGTCCCTTATCTTTTATTTGTTTTAAATTGGTCCTATATATTTTCATAATGTTTCAAATTGGTCCCAAAAATAGAGAATGTTGTAATATCTTTCTCATTTCAACCTTAATACAATGAATTCATAGTTACGAATTTTTTTTTACGAAATAAGGAACTAATTTGAAATCTACCTCATACATAAGGGACCAATTTGAGACTTTTACCTTTTAAAAACGCATGAAATATTCAGAACTGTATTTTTTATACATATAATTAAACAATGGATTTATTTAACATGTGCCCTTAGGGCACATTTTAAGGTTTCTTCTGATCGGTTAATAGAGCATCTCATATCTTAAAATTTACGAAAATTCATTTAAAAGATAATTTTTAATGTTTGAAAACTCATTCGACCAATCAAAAGAAATTTTAACATGTATCCTAAGGGCACATGTTAGAAGGACCTTTAAAAAAAAATAGAAGAAAGTGGTGGGAGAAGAACCAGACGGAGAGTGCAATGCCAATGCACAATGTGCGCTTCCAACCCAAATGTGATGAAGATACCTATTCCACCAATCGCTAAATCCGCCTCTATATCCCAATTAAACATTAATTCTCATGAAAACGCAATCTTTTTTCATTGAGCAATTCACGTAATGAGCTAAAATATTTAGATCATTCATGAAAAAGTAATTACGAGACTCATTCTTGGGGAATAAAATATACAATTCACTGATTCAGAGTTAGTGCCTGCATTGAGTGCAACCGAAGGAATAGGCACTACAGCCTACCAAGTACCAAGACCAAAATTTGGAAACTCAACCCCACACAACGATAGAAACGCAATCTATTTAATACTTTTTAATTCAACTTATATATTTTCAATTCTTGGCCGGCTTTTTAGAATTTTTTTTGTCTAAGTATCGCCAGCCCAATGAACTAAGCACTAATCATCCGCGAATCTAAGTTCTAATTAATTTTATTTGATCATTGTCATTGATGATTTCTTTTCCTTAACTGATTTTTTTATATTTTGTTTGAATATTATTTTTAAAAATAAACTAATAATTTAGTTCTAAAAAATTGTTGAGTTGATAATCTGCTATTTGAAAGATAAGAGTATAAAATTTAATTTTTGAAAAATTAAAATAGTATACTATTTAATTCATAAAAAAAATTAATAAGTATATTGTTTTTATCTTTCCAAGACTAAACTATATATTTCAATCTTTTAGGAACTAAATTGTCAGCTTATTAATAATCTTTCAAGTACCGAATCTAGTTAATTAATATATATTTCAATATTTCAAGTACCAAATTGTTAGTTTACACTTTTTCCTAACTGAAATGTTTAAATTAGATTTACATCTTTCCCTAGGGTGGGAATAATCTAATCTCATGGATGAGATTATATTAGTCCACCTAAATTAATTATAATGCCCCCTTTGTCAAATCTAGTTAATTACTAATTAAGTTTTATTCTACAAACACTCAATTTCTCAAAAAGCTAAATAGGTTTTTTGAGAAGTATGTTAGTTATCTTTTGAGTAGTGACTTTTTTAGATTATTTTGTTCTTTTGAATATTATAGACATTATGTTTTGAAATAGTATTTTCTTAATAAAATCATTAATGTTATTTAAACATTTTAATTATGATAGAATTAGTATTTCATGGTGTAGAAACAAAACACATTTTTTTTAAAATATTCTCATGACTTATTTTGGAGAATTTGTATATTTGATTCATAAAACTATTATTTGATAATAAAAAACAGTGGCATATTTAGAAAAATATTAAACTCTTTTTAAGATTATCAAAATTGAACCAAACACAAAACAGTGGCATATAATAGGTTTTTTTTTTGGCAACTCATGACATATGCATGGTCCTGGTTTGAGACAAATATCTCGCTTTCTTTAAAGTATTTGATACCTCCCACATGATCTATTATAGATAAGACTCGGTTTCCCACATTCTTTCTCTATTCAAATATATAAAATTACGCCTTAAAAAAATCTCATTAGAGTAATTCATACCTCCCACGTGATGTATTGTATATTTGTATTCCTTCATATATCTCATCATCCTTTTCCATAGAGAGAGAGAGCGCGCACATATATATATATATATATATATATCTTCATATAATCTAGTCATTGGCCACCTTAATTAGTTTTAATATGTAATTAACTTGCTTTTTTTTGGCTCAGAAAAAAAAAACTTGCCTTTTAATTGCCTTAAATCACATTTACATCCTCCAATGCTCAAACCTCAAATATTACACATTTTTACTGTCTCTTAAATATATACAAGTTGCACCCACAAAATAATAACATCTCTCTATTGAAATAGAAATATTCCTTATTCATCTTTTGGGTGATTAGTCGCCACCCTCGAGTAACTCCGTCGGCTTGGCCATCTACAATTCGCTATTTGTCTTCCCAATTGCCCTGCGAAATCCATCAGATGATCGGAAATTAACGGTGTCTCGACTCATGACTCTGTGATCAGAAGGTATGCACATGATGATATCATAATTAATTATTTTTGTAATTTTTTAGAAAACAATTCTAACTTTTTTCGTCCCGAATCGCTTATATTGTTTTTGTTGTTGAGGCAGATATCAACTACTTGTATCTGCGATCATGGAGTCGTCGCCCTCTCACTCCTTCGAAACTCTCACTTCTTCCAACCCTAATTCTCCTTTTCCAATTCATAATGTCAGGATCAACTAGGTTTCCGATTCGCTATCTGCTCTCTCACAAAGGTACCTTCTTCATTCCAACTAGTTCTATTTTTTATTCATCATCTGGACTCTTGATTGTATCAACGTCGTCTTCGTTCAATTTTCTGCCAATTTGTTTTTTATATTGATTTGGTCAGAGACAAAATGTTACTGACTTCTATTGGTTCTTATCTGGCGGCTTGAATCCTTACTGCAACCACTTCCTTCTCTTATATCTGCGTGAGCTACGAGTATTTACCAAACCTAACCGATGAACGGGATGAACAATTTTTCATTATATTTTTGGTTCTGATGACCTTTTCCCTCTCACGAAAATATTTTTGAACGGACTACCTTTCTGCTTTTAGCTACTGTGTGAATGCTCCAATTTCTAAAATTTATTGATTGAGACTGTTAACCATACTAATTTGGGGGAAAAGGTTGCGGAGAAGGCAACAATTTGAAATTCTCAAACTTGTCTGCCTTTTGTAAGCCATCATCTTTTCCCCATTCCCCCTTCTATGTTGGGTGGTTTAAGTTTAGTATCGGGAACTATGTTTTCCCTGCTTTAATAGATGTTGTCAACCGTATTATCTAAACGCTGAGATCTGAATGATTTTTGCTGTTTGGTTTGTTTTACTGAGTGAATGATCAGTTTGTTGAAACAAATGGATCATGAGAAAGCAACAGTTTTGGAAGCAAGCTTCGTGCAGGAAATTGAGATACCAGTAGTCTCCGAAAGACTTGATGTTCATACTATGGCGATAGAGCCATCTTGCAGTTCTGTTTGCTCTTTTTCCCAACAAGAAAATAGTCTTTTGGCAGCAAAAGAGTCATCAAAGTCGGCACAGAAACTTTGCGGACTTGTAGTTTTTTATGCAATGGTTATGCTTGTGGAAGTTGTAGGTGGTCTGAAAGCCAACAGCCTAGCTGTCATCAGTGATGCTGCGCATTTGCTTTCAGATATTGCTGGATTCTCTGTCTCTCTCTTTGCAGTATGGGCTTCAAGTTGGGAGGCAACGGCACATCACTCTTTTGGATACAATCGCCTTGAGGTGTTAGGGGCACTTTTTTCTGTGCATTTAATTTGGTTAATATCTGGCTTTTTGATATATGAAGCAGTTGGTAGACTTCTTCAGAAAAATGCTAGAGTGAATGGAATGCTCATGCTTGCAATTGCAGCTTTTGGGTTTGTTCTTAACTTAATTATGGTCCTATGGATTGGTCATGATCACAGTCATCACCACCATGGTCACAGTCACAGTCATGATCATCATCACCATCATCATCATCATAATGGGTGTGGAGGAAACTTGGAACATGATAATGAGAAGGAGGAGCTGCATAACTTATCCGATCAAGAGAAGCTTAATCTTGTTTCCAGCAGTCCTAAAGAGACGACTATGTTGAACATAAACCTGCAAGGGGCTTATCTACATGTCATAGCTGATCTGATTCAATCTGTAGGGGTGATGATTGCTGGAGCCATAATATGGGCTAAACCTGATTGGTTAGTGGTTGACCTGTTGTGTACTATCATATTCTCTGTTATATCTCTAAGTACTACACTGTCGACACTCAAAAATATTTATGGCATTCTGATGGAGAGGACCCCAAGTGAGATCAATATCATTACGCTTGAAAATGGCCTCAGGGGTATTAAGGGGGTGCAAGATGTTCACGACCTACATGTTTGGGCCATAACACCTGGGAAAACTGTTCTATCTTGTCATGTAGTAGTCGAGTCTGGGATCAGTTCCGCTGATTTACTCAATAGGATTAGGCATTACTGTGAAAAAACACACAAAATTCATCATGTAACCATACAAATTGAGTAAATGATGCAGCTTTTCGGCTTTTCCTTTCTATTTTTATTAAGTTGTTTTCTCTTGGTTATTCAACTTTCAGCCTGTGTCTTCTCTTCTTTTTTGTTTCCCTTTTTTTTCTTTTGGTAATTTGTTTTCCCACTTCCATCGTGAGTGTTGATCAAAGACAGACGGATAGCGTGGTGTGAGGAGGGAGACGAAAAGTTCAATGAAATTTTTAATATTATTTCTGTAGTTTTAGTTTTAACTACTTTTAAAAAGATAATTAGAAAGAATAAATTAAGTTTAAAAAAAAAAATTATTTCCATCCCTTCAATTTCAAGTTGAGGATTATGATGTAAGATAGGGACATGGGTTATATAGTTTTCGAATTATCTATCAACTGATTCTTCAACATTTAGTCAACAGCCAAAATATTTAAATTACATTTATTTCATCAAACCCTAATCTAAGAAAATTCAAACCTTAGAATTTCTAGTCTAGTATTTCTTATTTATTCATCAATAAATGGGTGAGGAAGCAAAATATCAACACATATTAACTAGAATAACAATACATGTCAATATTATAATTTATGACTAAACTTTTAGAAATATAAAAGTTGAGAACTTTCGTTATGTTTAATTTTGAAGATATTTATATTTATAATATGATATAAATAATTATTTGTTTGAAAGAATATTCCTCATTAATCAAATTTTAAAATTTAAAATATTTACTGACCAAATCACCAAAAAAATCAACATGTCTCCCCCACTTCAAGCGACTGATCTATGTCACACTCTAAAATTTATAGCAGACATTTTAACACATAAAATTGTATATTATAATTAAATATATACGCTAGGGTTTGGGAACATTACAATATAAATTATTATATAGTACGTTAAGTAGTTTAAAAGTACACATATTAGCATATTACAATAAGTAACTCCAAACCAAACACATACATGATAACATGAATCTAACATTGTCTCAATGAGATGTCAGAATCCCAGTAACCACACTATATCATTTATATCAACTACTTCCCATTTTCCATGAACTCATGGGAAACTAGCTTTACCTGGAAGCAAAACATCCAAAGAAACTAGCAACACTATTATTTGTTTAAAAAAAGAATTCAATGACTAACTCATGGCAACTCGATTAAGTAAATGTAATCTACATGTTTCTCGCCCATTTAGAAGGAAAAAACAATGAGTAAAAAAAATAGAATCGAACAAAAAAGAAATATATCTATCTACTAGCAACTTTTTTTCCTTCCTTCAAATACCACATTAGGTGGAACAGCAGCCTCTTTTGGTATTACCCGATGCATCTGCAACATTGATCGTTGTTCCTTGGCTAGGAATTGTGGTATTTGCTGCTGCTTCCTGTGCTGCCAGTGCTTTCTTGCTTACAATGTGATAGATCTCTGCCAAAATAGTTTGGAATGCCTTCTCAATGTTTGTTGCATCCAGTGCAGATGTCTCAAGAAATGAAAGACCTTCCTTCTCTGCCAATGCCTGACCATCATCCTCTGAAACAGCTTTAAGATGGTGCAAATCAGATTTATTTCCAGCCATCATGATGACTATATTAGAATCTGCATGGTCCCGCAATTCACGGAGCCACCTTTGGACATTGTCAAAGGTTTGCCTCTTGGTTATGTCATATACGAGAAGTGCACCAACAGCCCCTCTATAATAGGCACTGGTAATGGCACGATACCGCTCCTGACCTGCCGTGTCCCATATCTGTGCCTTCACAGTCTTTCCTTCTACCTGTTTAAGAAATATATAGGACGAAACATAAAGACAATAGTATCAGTAAATCTAATAAAGGACTCAACATTCTTTGGTCGCGGTATTCAAATGGACAATGGTCAATATTCAATAATACATAACACAATAATTGAGTATTGACTACGACATCCACTATATAATCTTTAGTTTGACAACTTGGGATTTAAAATTAAAATCAGTGACTTTCATTCTACGTCTTAGTTTACCCCCTCTTCAGTTTTCACTTTTCAGCAATGCTTAACACAGAATACAAAACATGTACATCCCTCCGTTATGGTTACTGGCTTTTTTCATTGTCCCCTGCATATTCACAGTAACATTTGAACGGAAAGCGCAGCTCTTAACCTACTGTGCCAAAAAAATATTTCAATTGCTTCAAGAACATTGAGGTGTTTTGGGGCATAGGATCCGATTTTTTTAACCTAAAACTACAAATTTATCCTTGGCAAGCTTACTCTATATTCACTTAAGTGATAAACAAGACACATATGATCCCTGATGGCTGCTTCCATTTCAGTTTATGCTCATTATCCTCCACTACTGAACATAAAAACCAGGGTCGTTGTGTTGATTAACTAAAAGTAAATCTCGATCAATTACCGAAAAGCATCTGTGATTGGTTTGTTCTAACTTCTAAAGCTGACACCAATAAGGATTGTGGAGTAAGGACTACTGATAAGATCTTTGTGAATAAGCTAAACCACATATAAATCTGAGTCCTAGAGCTCTCTTTGTTGAGAGAAATTGAATCAGGAGAGAAAGAGAAAGAGAAAGAGGAAGCACCTGAAGAGTCCTGGTAGCGAACTCAACCCCAATCGTAGATTTGGAGTCCAAGCAGAACTCATTTCGAGTGAACCTGGAAAGAATGTTGGATTTGCCCACACCAGAGTCGCCGATCAAAACGATCTTGAAAAGATAGTCATACTCTTGGTCTACCCTATGTGCCATAGTCCTCTTTCCCCTGGCGTCTCAAACATAATAACACATCAGATCCGACCCGGATCAATCTCAAATACAAAACCAGACATCGCTAAATGAACGAAAAAAGAGTGAGACGAAACAACTTACAGTGAGGCGGATTGATCGAGAAGAATCAGGCGTGATTCGTTGAGCCTTCACTCTGACTCTTGAGTTGGAAAATCGAGAGAAAAGTGCGCTCACCGTACGAACAGCAGGGAGTTACAGAGGAGACGACCGTAGAGAGGAATTTGAAGAGAATGGGAGAGAGAAGAAGAATAAGAAAAATAATAGGAAAAGAGTTATATAGTGAAATTAGGAGAATGGGACAAAGGCCTTTTGTCAGGGAAATGAGTTGGCGCTTACTGTTACAGGCAGCCTGGTGGTTACTGTCTCTGCAAATTAATATATGCTTCTCTGCTTCTTTCAAAATATGACAATAATGCCAAATACCCAACACCAATTATTCTATTCTTTCTTGGACCTTCCAATTTATATATTTTATATCTCTCTTTATATATCGACTATGGAGTTGTCATCTTGATTTATTTTATACACTAATTTCATGAGTAAAAAAAATCAAGATGGTTACACCTTACAAGACTAATAAATGACTCTGTAAAATATTGATAAACATAGCTTTCATGGATAAGCAAATTGGTTTGGGTTGTGAATTTATTATTTTAAAAATTAAAATATTAAAACCAAGCCGTTGAAGATTTCAAAGTCTACATAGACTCCTACCTTCTTGTTGGCGAACATTCTTTTCTTTTTCCTTTTTTTTTATTTTTCTCTTTCTCTCTCATTTTCAAAAGAAAATGTTAGTTGAAAATTACTTCAAAGTGAATAACAGAATTATGTGTTACTGTTAGCTAGCTTAGCTAGGCATATTATACACAAGAAATGGGTAGTAGAACTTAAAGATTGCAATATATGATAGTGTGGGAAACAGATTATTGAAGAGTAATTTTCGGATGGGGGCAAATTGAAACCGCAAAAACTGAAACCGTCCATGCTCGATGCTTCTGTTTATACTATAAAATAACCGATTAGCAGGCGAAGTCAGATCATTCTTTTATTTAATGATAGATTAAGAAATCATTAAGAAGATATTGTTTAGGAGGATAGCATGTAATCAGAAGAGCTCCACAAAGTTGACCAAAAATGAAGGCAATGAATTAGTGTACCAAAATCTTAAATTAATAGAGAAAAAACAGGAACCTAAAATAAATGACATTAAATAATTTGAACGATAATTAAATGATTAAGATTACATCACGATTTTTTCCCTTTTGTGTAATTTGTATTTTTGTTCTGATGGCCGGTGGACTTAATTCATTTAAGTCCTATAAATACGTGTCCCTATTCCCACTAAACTGAAAGCCGCTCGCTCAAGAAACCTGCGTAATATTGCTCATTTCTGTCATCTACTAGCTTGCTGAGAAAATCCAAAGTCTGACAATGTCCAGTACTGAAATGGTTAGATGCTATCATTTCTTTCATGTATTTGCTTGAATTTTGATATACTGTTATATATTTGTTCCCTGATAAAATCATATTTTAATTATTTATGCTCTAGACTTGTGGGTTGAAAGTGGACACTCGGTGTAAAGGATGGGATAAAGCCATGAGCGAAATCTTGTCAAAAATTCAAGGTAAATATATATATATATATATTGTTTTCTTGTTTTGAAATGAATGAATGAATTAACAGAAATGTGTTGGTAATTTGTGAGTTTATTAGGTGTGAGTTACGTATTGGATGCAGAGGAAGGAATGATATGCATATCAGGGAAAGTGGATCCTCATAAAATCCTAAGAAAGATAGCTAGATGTGGAAAACACGCAGAACTTTGCTGGATGAAGACTGGATCATCAGGGGTACCCTATAATTCATATGTTAATAACACTCAGGCTATGGATGAAAGGCCATATGTTCCTTTTGGAGGGATGCCTATGCTCCCTTTCTCTCCACTGCCCTATCATGGAGGACACTACCCTCATCCTCCTCCTTATGGACGACCTTTCCCTCCTCATCTTCTTCCTCCTCCACCCCAATTCCTTCCACCATACCCTTACAACTACTAAATTACATGTATAATAGTGCTAATGTAGTAGGATTAGGGAGTACTTTATTCTGCTTTTTAGACTTATAAGGACAATTGCTTCCAATTTGGGGCGTGTTTTTTAATGTCCCTAATTCCAGTTTTTTTTTTTTTTTTTGGCTTTTTTATACTGCCTAGAAATATACAGTGCAAATAAAACAACTCTTACACCTCTTGTTGTTGATCACTCTGTATATAGTATTATAATTTATTTTTGGTTTTCTATGTATGGGTTTGCGCTACTTGTCCTTTAATGTTATTATTATTGTTATTCCATGATTCCTGTTTGTTTGGAATTAGTTAATGGAGGAGAATAATTGTAGTATTGTACCCCCTTATTTTGGCACAAGATTGATAGGCACGCAACTTCAGTATGAAACAAAAGGAAATTATCAGAATTAATGCTACTTAGATTTCATCCCAAGTTGCAACACAAAGTTCCTTTCTCAAGACTCTACCATATCCTCATGTCGGCTGTGATCCTCGTGTCTTTCTCAAGCAATTAAATGAGAGGATACATATGCTTTCCAATTTTTCACTTATCCTCATCTTGTAAAGTTTTTCTTTTCTATTACTTTTTCGAAAAAGAAAAAATAGTGAATAAAAAAGTGTCCCCAAGTGCAATTATATTTATATATTCAGATAAAATGTGCTGTCTTTTTTATTTGGTCTTTTTCTTGCCTTTTATATTTAGCCAAGATGATGGCATTATTAATGCATTTAATTACTCTTTTTTTTTGGCCTGACATTTATTTACTCTTTAATGATCACATTGATACACCTTTTCTAAAAACAGGAAGAATAAATAAATGAAAAATAGACCTTTTATGGGCCCCTTTTTTATCTCCTGTAATTATGCCCAAGGCTGGCTTTCCCTACAGAAATCAATCATTATCGTTATCTTTTAGATGGATGGGTTGATGACACGTTCATAAACCCTTGTTGGGCCTTTTCCCTTTTGCTATCACCCGCCGCTATGATTGGTAATATGGTTTAGTGGGATTTGGTATATCTCTCATCACTCTAGTAGGTGTATGCATGAGAAAAACAGAACTATTATTTTGATTTGTATCAAAAAAAAAGAACTATTATTTTGATATTTCTGTTTTCCCTGTTATGACCCAAAAAAAAAAAGAATTACATTCTTGAGAAAAAATACAATCTTATCCATCACAGGAAGCTTGCAGAGACCAGCATCAGCATTCTTCACCAACCTCCAAGCACAGTCATATAATTTTTATTTGAATGAAGTTCCTATATTTGCACAGCAGTATTTTTATATAAAATTTAGATTTATTTTATTTTATTTTGAAAAAAAAACGATTGTAAGGTTAAGGAATAAGGATACTCTTGGGAGTCTTGTGCTACTCATCAATAAAACTGTCAACCTCCTGTGAATTATTTTTTTGTTATATTTAGTGTTTGATGAGTTTCTCCTTCAATTTCTTCACATCCACTATAAACACTTGTTCTATGTAATAACTCATTCTATATTGAGACTCTCTTGTCATGTTTGCTATGCACTCGTGCTGTTATACTTGTCCTACATACTAAAGCAGGCTTATTAATCTTGAAGCCTGGGAACGAAACAGTTAGAGACTCAAAGTGTCTATTTAGTTTGGTCAAGAATACCTGACAAGAATTTCAAGGAGAAGAAGTTTGATGGACTTCACTTATCTGCTATTATCTCTATAGAAGTGATTCACCTTCTGCAATATTTTTTTTCTTAAATTCAAATTGATATGATAATCAGATTATGGTTGATTAGGCTTTCATACTACTGTTTAACCCTGTGTGAGTTCTCTTAAGATCCGAGCAGTTTGTAACCCCGGAGTGATTTATAACTTTTTATTCATTGGGCTTCATTGAGGTAACATGCTTATAAATTTCACGCCACATCTTAACTCAACTTAAAAAAAAAAAATGGCCCAACAAAACTTAATATATGTATGCTGCAGCTGTATTATATGGGAACCCATTTGTAAATCAACGAGACATATTCACCTGCAATGTAAACATGTACTCATCCTTGAACCTCAGCAAAGTCTCCCCACAACTTAGTATAATTTTCAGGTGTTTTTGACAGTTTGGGAACAAAAGCCCAATAGTTGTATCAAACAGAGGCATAAGGTTGTATCAAACAGAGGCATTTTGCAATTTTGCGTCTGATCATAGACACAACACACAGGTAGTATAAACAAACGAGTTTTGAGTTTTGCCAAAGGCTAATTAATTAGTCAGCGAGCAAAGGCATAAAGCACGAGAAGGATGTAAATCATGAGCGCAATGGGAACCAGAGAAAGCAGGGGAGCAACAGCAGCAAAAGTGTAATGACTCCCACAAGCCAAAGTTCCCAACTTGATCTGAACCAAATCCACCAAAGCCATCACCAAGAACACACACCCGAAAACCGACCCGAAACCCGATACCAAAATCCCCATTCTTAGCGCCAAAGTGTCCACTTTTCCGACGAAGCTCAAAAGAAGATCTCTGTGAACCCCATTAACACCGCCATCATCGAATTCCTCTGTTCCCTTGCTTATGTTGATGGCTTGTTTGAGCGCCAAGGCGATGAGGCTTGAGAAGAGGAAGCAGCTGAAGGAGTAAACGTGGTAGGTGATGAGGCCCTCGGCGACGGAGGGTCCGGCGACGCAGGCGGCGGCGGTGGTGTCGTCGCCGCCGCCGACGAGGGTGGTGGTGGTGTTGGTGGATGTGATGCCGAGGAAGAGGGCTAAGGTGAAGAGTGAGTTTACGTTAACGATGCCATCCAACGCCATGATGTGGATGCTGGTGGTCGTTATTTTGCGGCGGCGAGACACGTCGGACATTTCCGGTGAGGTGGCGGAAGCAGAGAAGGGAAAAAAGAGGATTAACATTTTTCTTTAGGGGGGGTTTTGGAGGATTATGTTATGTGTTTCCTTGAATTAAGTTTGATGGTGGCGTAGAAGATTGAGTTTGGAATCTAATTAACTTGCATCCTCTGGCAAGGAAGTTGCCGATATCACAAAAGAGATCTTACTTTGATATTTGAAACGTAAAGTGAGAAGCAGCAAATAAATACATATTGAAAAGAAAAAACGCCGTTGCCGGGGATCGAACCCGGGTCACCCGCGTGACAGGCGGGAATACTTACCACTATACTACAACGACTTGGTTGATGGATGATGGCTTACAGTTTTTAATAATCCATACTGTGTTAACCTGACATAAAAATGTAATGTCATTCACAATAGAAATGTTCATTTTCAATTTTCAGTAATTATGAATTTTAAAATTTGTACTGGTTTGACATATGCCTTTACATATGAAATTATTTACTCTTAAATTTTGAGAACAGGATGTTCCGAAAGCAGTACGGTGTTAGCTAGTGATCGTACCAAGTTAGCGACTAATTAATTCCTTACACATGGAGGAGCAAATTAAAATTTTAATCGTACTTTTATATATAGTTAATCAATCAATTCAAAAGTAGTAATGGGTAACTTTTATATATATATTAAGTAACTGAAAAGTTGGTTGAATCCTTTTTCAGAAAAAGCTTATAGTTGAGGCGAAAAAATTAGAGCTTCAAGTTAAATAATAACTCTATGTAAACTTGGTGTTGAAGAAATTCGGCAAGTATAAGAAAGCTAAAAATGTTAAGATAGGAGAAATTGCTTGTGAGATGTTTTAGAACGCCATATATATGAGAGGATTCATTAGAATATGAATATACATTGAAGAAGGCCTCCATCCTCTACAAACCCGGTACCTAGTTAATCAAAACCTGCCCAGCTAGTTGTATATATGTACGTATGTGTTCTTCTTCTACAACGGAATTCAATCTCAGATTCTTTCTTGCCATTGATGAAAACAAAGATACAAGCATACGATATGAGAGATGAAAAATAAAATTCCAAATCACGCTCTGGGCTAATGAAATCTATGCATAGATGAAAAAGGTAAAATTAAGTTGAGTTGGAACTTTGTTTGAAATTTGTTGCATATTCATTTTGCTGTTATAGTTGTTGGCCACCGCATGGAAGAATATGTTTCAATTCCTAAACATCTCGATCGTATATAATGTATCTAATATTTCGACTTTAATCATTTTTTTAATACTTAAATTCATGGCAATTGTTCTTTTGAAAAAAAAATATAAATTTGGTATATCTTTTTTTTTTGGCCAAATAAATTTGGTATATCTATTTTCAGGGAATGGTCGAATGGAAATATAACTAGCTTTTATATATTAAAGGAAAAAAATTAAGTAAGATTCTTTATATGTTTGCTATAAGGTTTCTAAGGTTCCTCCAATTAGAAGCTTAATTTACATTCTCTCTCTTCTATGATTGGTCATGCAAAAATGTGTGTTTAATATTCTCTCTCTACCATGATTGATCATGCATCAATTTTTTGTCATGTGTCAAATGCTTATTGGTGAACCTTATAACAAATATATAAGGAACTTTACCTAAATCTTTCCTTTTATTAAATTAGATGATTAGATAACTAGCTTTTCGGTCACAAGAAAATGTATAGATGTATATATAGAACTGTAACTTAACTAACTTCTAATAAAATAAAAAGTACATATATAGATATAGGTACTATATATTATATACTGTTGCAATTGTATGTACACATGCAAGAGAGGCAACTATAATTTATTAAGGGAACTAACTTATTAAGCAAAGTTTTCGGTTGCTTGGAATCTCTGACTGAATGTTAGACGAGTCTTAGCTTTACCAGTCTTTATCAAAATCTACTATGTTCTTGTTTCCTTTTGCTTTGGTGGATCCCTCCCACGCGCGTCTCGAAATGAATCATCCTATTCCAAGGTAGTACTAAACCAATTATAAGTCACGGGAATCAAAATTTTGAAACTAAACCTACCGATTTGTAGTATCTAGTCTACATTGTTTAATTTGGTTGGTACAATTTATGGTGCACCATTATGAACTTTTTCTTCTTAAAAAAGTTGCTTTTACACGAGGTATTTATATATGAACATAAAATTTTGACTAAATTAATGATTCTATTTTTGAAAGATTAATAATTAGATGTATGAAATATTGAAATATATCACTTGTGAATGCTTTACAACTGGTACAAGATCCATTAATTATATACTGCTTGGGACTGATATAATAATTGGAAGTTAAGATTAATCCCATGCAAGGGCAACTTGGGGTTTTACTTAAATAAATATATCCATATTTCGATATGACAATTTAGTTATATAATTCATATATGATGTACGTATGTGTCTCACTGTGAAGGAGGATTGAACTTGTCACCGAAAAAAACAAAGATGAGAGGCAGTGTGTATTTAGTGATTCAACAACAACAATGAGCTAACTTTGTTGACTAATTAATTGGCCCGAGTCACATGATCGAACACCAAATACACAAACAGTAGCTAAACCAAAGTAACATGTATAAGACAAAAACCTATTTGTTCTGACACTAATACGTAAGAATCCACCATGTACGGTGTCACTTGTAAATTGTAATGTTTTGTTTCTCGAGACCCCATCTTTCCTCTCCTTTCCTTCCTCCTAATTAATTGAGCCAACATCCCAAGTCAAACAAATTTTCACATGCCAACACCCCAGTAACCAGTAACCACTATACTCTCGCTACATAATAAAAATGTCTCCAGGATAAATGGCAAATAAAATAATTACGTTAAAGTCAATAATTGTTTTTTTTTTTCATAGTAATTTGAACTGTTTGCTTTTTTAGTTCTTTTGTTCCTGAATTTGAGTGAATTTGTCTCTCGGGTCTCAACTGCAATTATGTTGAGCTCTCCAGAGAATTTCAAAATATATTATTATACATTTGTAGCGTGAAAGGACAGAAAGGCAGCATAGTTGAGTTAGATTATTTCTTATGTCTTATTTTTGAAAATAATATTTATTAAAAATTGAAAAATAAAAAAGATTAATCTTATGTTATGCATAGGCTGGACAGCATAGTTGTATAGGGTAAATGGTCCGTGAAGCCTAACAAATGGCAGTTAGAGAGGGGGAATTGTACCGGTCCAACCGCTGAAGCCGAAATCGGAACTTAAAAGCCTTAAACAATTACACAGGCTCACCCCCACTCGGGCCCACCCTTCATCAACCCACTTCCTTCTTAATCTTTCTTTTCTTTAACATCTAATCTTTCTCTCTCTCTCTACCTCCATCCCTATAATTTACCTGTGACTCTCGCTTCCTTAATCTGGTCTCGTACTTGTTTCTCTTCCTCCATTTTTCAACCTTTACTACTACCACTACTCACTTCTATTATTCTATTCTTCTACTCTGTCAATTGCCCACACGCTCACACTCTGTTCTCATTTTTATAGCTTCTTCACCCAGCAACACCCATTCTTCCATCTTCATGATGGCTCTCGACCTCCACAGTGCAGAATCATCTCACTTCCTTCCTGATAAGCTCGATGACGACGCTCTCTCCACACCCCACATCAATAATCAACCTTCCCCTTTAAGTCCCCGCGCTTTTCGATCCCATCTATCTTCGTTCCTTCACGACGACGAAGACGACGATTTCATCACCCACTTCACTCGCCAGATGCATCATTCCATGTCACAGTACCCCCACGAATTCGATTCCCAGGACATTGCCTCTTCCAATTCAGATGAGGTACCACCACTTCTTTTCTGCTCTGCGTGCTCCTCAATCCCAAATTATGTATTTTCTTTACTGTTTCCTATTTCCTAATCAATCTCTTGTGTTTGAATTTAAGCTCAAGTCATGGGACTTCACTGTTTCCTCCCAATCGAGTCTCTGGTCGCCTCTGGCCTCAAACCAGGGGAGTCCAGAAGGCCCTTCTCTGGAACCAACGCCGCCTCCGACTCCCGGCGACGCCAAACACTCTTGCTCCGACGACGTCGTTGGGATGCTTGACAACATGAATCTCGACGAAGCTGCAGGAATCCATGCTTATCCCAATCAAAGCTTCAACCACTCTAACCAATCCCTCATTCACCAACAAATTCGAGCTGTTCAAGTACCTCTTCTTCTTCCATTACAACAATAACCAGTAATTAATTAATTGCTCACTGTGTTAATTAAACTTAAACTTTGTGAAAATAGTTGTCTCGCCTCAAGCAAGAGCAGCAAAACAACATTGCATATCGGGACAGTGAACAGATTCAACCAGCTCCGAAAAAAGGGAAAGCCTGTGGCGTCGGGTCGGGTAATAATAATGGACAACGGATGAACCGGTCACAACCCGTGTTTTCTTGGAACAGTAGCAGCCGAACCGCTCCACCGCAAGCCGGGTCGGGCATGCGGGCGGTTTTCCTCGGAGGGTCCGGTTCAAGCAGCGGTTCGTGTGGGACCGGCGTGTTCTTGCCTCGCGGAACCAGTACCGGTCCGTCCGAATCACGCAAGAAGCAAGGTACGTAAACGTAATTAACGCAAGGATCAATCTGATTTGGTTAATTGGGTTCAATTTGAATGAATGAGTGACTTTAAGATTCGGCTATCTTTGGTTCTGATTTGGGGGAATCGGTTGGTTGGCTCTGAAATGGAATATCAACTGTCCCAATTTTGATATTTATTTGGGACGTTGCATCTGTATATTGGTTGTTTGTTTCCGTTTCAAGATATGTTTGAATCCAATCCATTGTGATTTTGTGAGCGAGAGTGAGTTCAATTCGTCCGTGAGTGCTTGGGAATCTTGTGAATTTATATTCTCGATTTGATTCTTTCTTTGGGCATGAGATCGATGAATGATATGATTTGGGATTTGGGAATATTACATGTCAGGTTGCTCCACTGTGCTGATACCAGCAAGAGTAGTACAGGCATTACAACACCACTTTGACCAAATGGCTGCCACGTCTGGTTCAAAAGCTGGTGGCTTCCCTCCACTACATGGTACCTAATTATCTCACTCTCATTCACCTGCCTGCCTTCTAATTTCTATATTATTCAACACCATGTTTACTTTGATTGCAAGTCGTTCTTTAATTTCAGGAAAGTCGAAGCAATTACGAAAATAGAAATACTGGCTCCCACCATTGACTAAGTAAAATAAAATAAAATATTGACTGGATATGGATGTTTGTGGTAACGTTGTTTTGCAGATGTTCTAGTGAGTAATAAGGATGGGATGTATTCGCTGCAGAAGCGCCAGTCAAGGAAGGAGCCAGCGAAGAAGAACGACATGGTGATGCTGCCTCAAGAATGGACGTATTGACTATCCCTTGTATATATATATAGGCAGAGGCACATGACCTGGTTTTGGCATTTTCACTACAAATCATATAAGGACGCAAATGAAAGCCTAATAGACATTGGATTCATTTACAATACAGCGGGAGTAGTACGTGAGGAATCTTTCCAAACCAATAGTAGGTATTTTAGAATATCTCTCTCTAGTTTTGTCTTGTTGTGCTTTTAATTGGTTGTCACTTGTGACATTTGTATTGGGGTTAATTCAAGTCAGTGAGTGTAGTTGGGGGAAGAAGATCGATGAAGAGGGTAGATGGATTTTACAAAATAAAAGAAATAAATAAAGCTTTTTGTATAAAAAGAAGAGAAAGAGACAAATGTGGGACTTTCTCTACTCTCCTTCTATATGGTTAAGCTTGTTTGGCTGGGGAAATATAAAGAAAGAGTGTGACTCTATCTAGTGAAGGATGTATTTTTTTAAATCCTTGTAATAATAAAAATTTTCAGCTGAAGCTATATATACCACCACAATTTCATATGATATCTACCTAGTTTACTTGCTCTGCTCTTGTAAAGTTTATATTCCATATTTTGATTAGCTTAATTAGCTCCATGATGCAAGGAGATCAATAAAATTATGAGATGAAAGACCTGATCATGCATCGTGATATATTTATGATCACTCTCAATAAGTGGTCATCAAACTCTTCACATGATTATTGCCTTTGCTTGCGCATCATGATCTATCTTGTACAACTAACTTTTTGAGATTTTAAGAGCCTACGTCCTTAAAATCTCAAAAGTTAATCACGCATAATCTTTCGCACCAATTCTATTGTAATAAATGTTTTAAAGATTTAGAATCAAAGATATGTAATTCATTTTTTTACTCAAATTCAAACTTCATTCTCAAATAATTATTTTTTAACTAGATTAATTTTAATACTAAACAAGTTTGTTAATTAGATATATCGTGTTTAGGAGTTAATGTATTAGTTCAAAGTAAGGTAAGGTAAGGTTGAATAAGGGTAGTTGGGAAAAATTAAGGATGGGATTTGGTTAGTTGGGAAAAAAGATGATTGATGATGATTAATATATTATAGAGAGTGAGTGAATGGGGTAGTTGCAAATATATTGATGCAGAAGTACGTGCGTGCCTTCATATGTCATATGGCCTATGAGGTGTCAGATTCCTTACCTTTTAAGTTCCGTTGATTAAGTCCAACTCCTCTTTTGTCTTCACCCTTTCTTTCTTTCTTTCTCATTCTAAATACAATCATCTATGTGTCAAAATGAAATAATAGGGAGAAAATTGGTTATAATTTAGCCTAATTTTAAAAAGATTACACACTACAATAATTTAGTTGTAGTATAGAGCCTTCAAAATTGGTGGTAAAGACAAGATAAGAATTAAACTTGTGTACGTCAACGTTTAAACTTTTAACAATATTGATTTTTAAAATTAGGCTAATCCTTTCATACTTAAATTATTTAAATATGAAACCTCTTGATTGGTTCTATCTTTAGTCACATCGAAAGATAAAACGATTGAGTGCATTTTGATAGGGACTCTAAAAATAAATTATAATCAGTTACTTACAATCGGCTCATCATTAAAAGCTCAAAACATATTATGTTATCCTCCTTTCGTTATAACAACGAGACAACTTGAGAGAATTATTATTGAAAGAAGAAAAAAAAGTTGTACGCAAAAGTATATTTTTTTATCATTAAACTTTACATTAATTTTTTAATTTTGTTCTTAATATTTTTTTTATCAATTGTGTCTTTAATATTTTTATATTTTGATCTATTTTATTATTTGACTAACTTCTTTTAATAAATTAATAATAAATTTTATTGTGTTTTTTTAATCAGAATCAATTTTTTTTTTATCAATTTTATATTACATGTCATTAGTCATGTAGAATATATTATTAATATTTAGTTAAAATAAAATAAAATTATATTTTAAGGACACAAATACACAAACAACAAAAAAAAAATAGAAGATGAAATTAAAAAAAATAACATAAAGTTTAAAAATCAAAATAATGTTTTTGCCAAAAATATATTATCATCCTCCTTTCGTTGTAACTTGTAACCAACGCCTCCCTAGTATTTTTTTTTTCTAATGTAATATTCCATTATATATCATACCGAAATTTAATTATTGGATTTGTGTGAATAATATCGTGTCAATAATGAAACAGAAATTATTGGACACTATTAATTTAAAAGAAGTCGCAACCAAATCATGATTTTAAAAAGATTACACATTACAGTAATTAAATCTATATTAATCACGAAAACATACAGTATCAACCTTTCTGACATTGGATTGTTTTCGAAACGATATTTCGTTTCGTTGCTATTGCCAGCTATTAATGGAATAACCCTCCAAGCTCTTGCTTGCTACTCTTTCGGTAACATCCTAATTAATTAAATACTAATTAACTGTAACTCAACCTACCTGCCTACCTTCCTGCCTGGCTCTTGTATAACGTAATATTGACCCACAATATATCTAGCTCCATTTTCCTTTGACTTTATGTACTAAACTTAGGGTGTGTTTGGGATATAAGTATGTAATGAAATGATAATGAGAAGATTATGTAATAAAAATGGAATGTAAAATGATATTTGGATTGTTTGAGATATAATGAAAAAAATAGGGTGTGAAATTATGTAAAAAAGTATATAATGATTGTGGTTGATTGAAATAATTATATGGGTTTTTGAAAATTGTATAGGGGTAAAATTGGTAGTTGATAAAGGAATAAAAAGGAGATAATGAAATGATGTTTTGACTTTTGGTTGGGGTTGTTATGAAATAAAATGGTAATGAAATTGTCTTGGAATGTGTGCTAAAGGTTAGAAACATTCTATTTGGTCAATGATTTTAAAATGTAAATAACATGGAAATTTTAAAAACATTCTATTTGGTCAATGATTTTATATCGATTCAACGAACCGGTCCTTACGAAGTGAAATGTTGTCTCGGCCTATAAAAAATCACATTCATCAACGATTCGATCTCTTTCTCAAATTCGATGACCAAAAAATATATTTTGGGACCAAAATAGAATAATCTTTACAAATTCATAGACCAAATAATTTATCTTCAACTAACAACAAATTATTATGCAGGATTTGATAAATAATTTCAACAGTATACCGTACATAAAAAAATAAGATAATTATATGAAAAAATAATAATTTATTTGAAAGATTATTGTTTTTAAATTTTATTTTTAAATTTTGATACTACAAAAAATATTACCATAT